>ML822511.1:253503-269609 GCA_009831015.1 Picea engelmannii | reverse complement strand
CCCGTTTGGGTAAGTTGGTGCATCAACTTCCCGGGGTCGTAACTTTTGCATGCGATCTCCGTTTTAGGCGTGTGATAGCTCGTTGGAAAGGTATCGTCGAGGAGATTCATTTTGGGGGCTCAATCATGCCTTTGGCTATCATTTAGAACCTCGATCTCAAAAAAACTTCATTTAGGCCCTCAAAATGGCCCCGGAAGTGAAAACCTGCTAAAAATAGTAAATTGCCAAAATGGCCAGAAAACTGTTTTGAGCCATTTGGAAAAGGTGGGTGGCCCCTGATATCCACCTGGATCAAACAAATAACCCGTGAAAGAATGGAGGCATAATTAGTTCACCCAAGAAAAGAACTTGATGCAAAACTTATTCGAACAAGATATGAAAATAGCTCTAAAATCTTAGATAAGATTATTACCACACAAAGGGATTCAGGTAACAAAAATGGAGTAGGTTACTCTCAAGAAGAAAACCAGGGTAATTCAAAATCTTATGCAACTACTCTCCTCAGTACATTCAATAAGAAAGATGAAGAAAAGACAAGTAATGATCAAAACTCCAAAGGACTACTTCCACCCATCAAGAAGGAATATAAGACAACTACAAACAAGGTTTATCAAAATAGGTATCCTCACATTTTCTTTGGTTATTGTTTTGCATGATTTAATTTCAGACACAAAGCTATGAAATGTAGAGCATATGGAAGGAAAAACTTGAGGGCTAAGAAATATAACCTTAAAGATAACCAAAAAGTAAATGAAGTTAAAATCATAAATTATAACTCATTTGCACCTCTACAAGAAGTGAACCTAGAATGCTTCAGATGTCATAGTTATGGACTTGTAGATTAATGGAAGTCTCAGAAAAACCAAAGTTCATTCGAGAGCAAAAGAAGCTTTGGAAAGAAAAAACATCAAAAGAGGAATGTCTTATTGCCTTGAAAGCCCAAGATAAAGAAGATCTCTGGTATGTTGACAGTGGGTGCTCAAAACATATGACATGAAACAAGGAAATGTTATTGAACTTAAATAAACAAAATAGTACTCAACCTCTTCAGTGAAACTCATGGAAAAATAAAATAAAAAATAAAATAAAATAAAGTAAAATAAAATTCTCTGCTGCCAGAACACCTCAACAAAATTGGATTGTTGAGAGAAGGAATAGAATAGTCCAGGAGGTTGTAAGGACTATTCTCAATGAAGAAATATTATCCAATGGATATTGGAGGGAAGCTGTAGGCACAACAATATACATATTAAACATAGGTCAGCTCAGGATTAATAGTAATAAGAATCCTTATGAAATATGGTTTGGGAAAGCTCCTTCGGTAAAATACTTCAAGGTCTTTGGAAGCAAGTGTTACATCAAAAGGCTTGATGAGAATCTCAGAAAATTTGATGCTAGATCTAATGAAGGTATATTTATTGGATATGCTTCTACCAAGAAAGCATACAATTGCTACAATATTAGATTACATAAGATTGTTGAGAGTGAAGATGTTAAATTGGATGACTTAAAAACAATAAAGATCAAATATCAAGAGACCATACTTGACAATGAATGGAAAATTCTACAGCAGTGAGGTGATGATGAGAATAGATTAAGTACAAATATGAAAATGAAAAGACTGAATGATGTAGTTCGCTTGAAGAAACATGGAATGTGATTTGAACTAGCAGGTTATTAAAACACAGTGTTGTCATGGCATTCATAAACAAAGAATGACTTGGACGATGTGCTGCAGTCTCATACAGTGTATTCTTGGAAAAATCTAAGGTAGATCACATGATAGTATGTGATGAGGAAGTAAAAGCCTTTGAACTAGACTTTGATGGTAAACAAGATCAATAGAAAGACTGAGTAGTCGATCGATGCAGAGGAAAAGGTGATAAGCATCAACAACCATACGATCAAGAAATTGACAGTGCTGATCGTCTCATGTAACAAGATTTATCCCACATTCGAAGTGTGAAAAAGATTATGTGGGTTTATATAGACAACCCTCACTATACTTATTCGACACGTAGTGCAAAGGTATGGTGGGGGTTATAGGTGCTTGGAATTCACTAAACAATCACCAGCCTGGGGCCCAAGATAACATGTCAAGCCCCCTACCTTTTGGTCAAAGCGACAATAAATTTCGATCTGATGATGAAGGATCTCGATTGTTCATTGGAAATATTTTTTTTATATATATATACATTGCACGTCGGTCATATGGGTGACCATGGGCTTAAGGGCCATTTTGGTTAGTGGAAACTAGCAATGAAACCACCAACTTGTCGAATAAATTAGTGGAATGACAAAATGGAGGATCACCAAGTTTGTCATTAGTTGAATAAAATTCCAGATGTCGAAGACCGCCAAAAACGTTGGATAAAACCTGGACAATAAAAATACAAAAGACAATGAGTAAAACAAAGCCACATATTTCGATGGATGCTTTGGGTTGATGAATAACAATTGATGACAAATAGTATATCAATAATAATTATTGATCAAAGTTTGTGAATATTAGTTTAAAGAAGAATTTTATTTTGAATTAAAGAAGACATCAAAATTATCTTGAATAAAGATTGATACATATGGTTAGAGATCGATGAGAAGCAATGGACAGGGCGAAAGGTCGGTTGAAAAGTATAAGGTTCAGTTGCTCAGTGTTCCAGTAGGACAACATTATCTGCAATGGAAGCAATAGAATGCATATAGTGGTATACATGGCATCCTGTAGAAATGACAGCGGGAGAGATCTTGTCAAGAAGAACTACCCCTTTAGATACAAAGGGGAAGAGAAGTTAGAAGCAGAGAGAGAATATTGACAGGGGGAGTCATATAGTTATGACAAGAAAAGTATGATTGTATGAAGAGTTACCTGAGTTCAGATTCTAGTCAGTAACATACAAACATATAGAGCTTTACCATAGGGGGAGAAACCCTTTTCCATTGATGTCAAAGTGGGAGAATAACTTCATAGAGAAAAGCATCATAATAGGGGGAGTTTGTGTATGAAGTTAGAGTGTTTCTCTCAATGAAAAAGGGGGATATTGTTGGACATATTGTCATTGATTTCAAAAACCAATGTATTTACGTTATAATGATGAGTTGGTATGAACAAAGAGATGAAAATCCATGTATAGAAGGACTAAAAAATTAAGAGCTCAGGAGGGTTGGCAACTGAAGATCAGAATCTCAGAAGAGATGACACTCATGAAGCTCAGAAGGAAAATCACAGTGCAGAAACATGATCGGGATTGGAATCCCCACAGGACAAACTAGGACCATTTGATACGCAAGCACCAGATCAAGGGCAAGGATTGACTATGGAGCGCGAAGGGAGAATTAAACTTTACATTATTTCCAATCCCAAAATTATTCTAGATTGTTAGATATCATTGATTCAAATATCGACGAATGTGGTTGACCCACTGTTGGCATAGGGGCAGACCTAGGGTTTAACGCTACAACATCACACCAACAAAACCCTAACTACTGACCCTTTCAGCAACACCTGCGAAGCAGATGAAGTCTCACCTGAGGTAGAGGCAGGGGTGGTTGCAGGACTCATATGTCTGCAACCTTAGCTGGGATACATATATGTGATTATATCACTTAACAAAGCACTTAGCACCGATAGTTCATCAATATTTGACCATTATCTACTCCGCAGATAAAACAGAGCATCACATCATTCATTCAGATATGATGTATCTAAGCACTTATCATAGAGAGGTAGATTATATCTAGCAGATTCAAGCACTAAGAACATTCACATAGGTCAGATCTAACATCCATATACATCATTAGCACAAAGCATAAACATAACTATCTATCTATATCAAAGCACTTAGCAAGTAAATACATAAACACATCAACACATCACACAAAGCATAACAACACAACATGTACGTGGTTCACCCCCACTCTGGGGCTACATCCACGAACTCTTCTTCTTTATTATCTTCAGTCAAGCTTCTTACAAGCACATAGCATCAAAATCCTACTCCTTAGAAGACAAGAGATCTACGCGCACTCCACGAGATCCTCCTTCTTAGAGTTAGGGTACAACACCAAGCCTTCTTACAATTACTTGCACATAGCTCTGCGAATCTCACACAGTATGCACAAAGCATCTACAATTCATACTTAGCACTTAGCCCAATATCACACACACACACACACACACAGAGACCACACACACACAGATATATATATATATATATATATATATATATATATATGCTTATGTCTCTCCTTACATTGCCTAGACATCTATTTATTCTTTACAAAATAGGCCTAAACATGGGTAAGCCCATGGGTTGATGTCCCCATACCCGTTACATAATCCCAAATCCCAAAAAGGACCCAAAAAGGGGCTGAGATACCGTGATCTTTGCTTCTTCTTGCGCTCCACCTTTGACAGGCTGTCAAAGTCCCAAAATAGGTCAAACTTGACCAAGGATCTCCCAAAACTTGGTCAAGGGCCAACATGCCCCCAACACTCACCTGTGACTTGTCTCGAGTCACTCTGATATGGGTAGTTCTGCTTCGAAAGCCTCGAGCTTGGCTCGAGCTACTTCGACTTGTTGTTGTGCCACAACCTCATGTTCAAAAAACTCTTGGATGACTGCGTCGTTGACAGGTCCCTCCAGGTGTTGTTTAGCTGCAGTGAAAAACTGCTCCAGTTCTGCTCCTTGGCCTTTGACCTCTGTAAAAATTGGTAATCCTTATCTTGTACAAGTTGGAGCCACTAATTTACTTCCATAAATCTTCTCTAGATAGTGTGGATATGCTGTTGGGCGGTGCGTTTCTCTTGGGATCACTTCATTCTTTCCACAACTGACAGGGGCTTCAACTGCGTCTATATTGTCTCTACTTGCTACTTTGCTTCCTGGAGTTGTGACTCCAGTGCCTGCAATTTTGGGTTCTCAGTGAGTTGTTCATACATCTAGGCACTGCGATTACTCAGCTGCTTGAATTCCATGGCAAGGGAATTTATCCTTTCAACTGTGCTTCAGGCGATTGCTTCTCTTTGATCCCTTACATCCCGCGGAGTCTTGGGCACTATGCGGAGCTCTAAGTCTACTATGCATTGTTGTAGCTACTGGATATCTTCTACAAGATGCTCTACTTGCTACATGAATCGGTCCTCTGCCTTTATTTTTAAGACTATCACAGAGCAAAGTGATCTGTTGACCGCTTCTTTCACTTCGAGTTGCTCCACAAGAAAATTTTCTTTTTCTTGCTGCATATGTGATTTTTCTTCATTGAACTTCGCTTGAAGAGAAATATTTTCCTGTTTTGCAGCGTTGTGTTGTTCTATGAGTACACCTTGCACTTTATTCAAGGCCTTTGTGGCTTGTTATATTTCTTTTTATGCTTGTCGAAGGCGAGCTTCGACTGTATCAGCTAGCCTGTGGAGTTGGGATGGCTCATCTCCCAACTCTGGTTCTTTCGATGGCAGGGGCGTAGTGGAGATTGGGCGGTTGAACTAAAGGGCTTGCTGTACCCCTCGAAGTTTGACTCCAATTCTATCGTACATTTCTTCCCGCTTGGATTCTTGTTTCTCTACTATTTCCAGTGAAGCATCATTCAGGGTTGCTATGATGAAGTCAAAATCATCGGAGGTGAGGACAGTCTGCATCTTGGTCATGGTGGCTTTCGATTTCTTCCGGGAAGAAGGTTTCGGGGGGAAACCTTCCTCTTATTCAATGGGTCAACCTTGTCTCTGGGCGATGTTACTTCACCTGGCTTCTGTTCATCTTCTACTTCATCATCACCCCCTCAGTTAGGTTACACTGAAGCAGTCTTTCCTGAGGTGCTGCTTAAATTTTGGACCTCCTCAGTCTTCTTGGGTGTATTCTGTTCTTTATGAGTGTCCCCTGGGCTGTCAAGATCAGATATTTCTATAGGGTTGGTGGGTATAAGTAGGTCAGCGGACCATTCCTTAGTGATATACTCAAGGTCTTCTTCTGTAAGTTTATAATATGACTGGAGCTTCTCTTTATGTTCATCTGCTCACGTTGTAATGTAGATGAAGTGCCGATCTACGCTGAACTTCATCAGGGGTAGGAAACTTTATAAGGTGTTTGGAGTCATGTGAGGATCAACTTCGATGGATCTCTTTAGCTAGAGGTAATATGTATGAAACACAACCTTTGACTGCCACTATTTGTTCATATCACTTGAATACCAAAGGGTAGATAATTTCACAACAAGCGGTTCAAATGACTCTATGTCCGGGAAGGTCTCACCTTCCGGCATCTCCCAGGAAAAAAATGCAATGAGGATCAGGAGCTAGCTGAAATGAAATTCATAACCCTGATTCTGTGCTTCTCAATAGTCTAGTTCCAACTGGTTAACTAGGTACTTTGCCCAGTTCATCTGTAGGCCTTCCGCGCACTTCCCTACGAGGTCAATGACAAAGACGGTGAACTGCGTAGGTCGGTTCTTCCTTACTAACTTTCCAGCTATCAGTTGACATGATAGGCACACTGCGCCACTCTGTATGGAAGCTACCTTGTATCCTCTTGTTCCCTTCTCAACATTTCCAAATGTATCCTTGATCTTCTGTGCTAGGGTACTATCTGTGGCCTTTCCTGGGTAGAAGTCCTATAGGTTGGGTCCTTGCATACTCAATCCTGTGATCCTGTGGATCAGCGTTGGGTCAACTATAATACGACGGTCTAGCCATAAGTAGCCGTCATTGTAACATGACAGTAGAAACTTGACACATGCGTTGACTTCCTGGTGTCTTCCGAAGTGTGGGATCTTCATGACATTCAGCAGGGTGGAATGTGCAAGGTTCGTCATCCACAGTTGGGGAATTATATTTGAATTCTTCCCCTTCGTTCTAGTTAGGTACTTGTACGGGGAAAGCATACCATAGATCTTGCGATATCCGAGGTTGAAGTCGCTGAACTTCAATGCTGTTATCTTATCCTGCTCTACTCAAACTACGTGTATCCCCTTTGGGAGGTACGCAGTGACCATGTTGTACTCAAAATCTCTTGGCACACTATCACGATTCACCATGCTAGCTAGAGGCAAGATGTAATCAGGCAATATGGTTGGAATCAGCTTCACATTTGCTTGGTCATCTTTGTGCTTGGTTCTCTTTTCTACCGAGGGTCAGGATGATCTAGCTCCGTGAGAAGTAGACGAAGAGGCTTGTAGTCCTCTCGTTGATGACACTTGTATACCTGTAGACATCGACATTACTCATTCAGTCATGAGGTCGATGATAACTTCTTCGAAAACTTTCTCTGTAGAGATGAATTCATCCAACATACATGCTCGGGGTTGGAATTCTCGAGTTCGAGGAGTAACTTAGACACTGCAATGGGATAGAGGACAATAGCGCAATGATCACTGTGTAAAATCAATGAGTCCGCAGGCTTAGATTCACGGTTATCAAAAGTGTTCTCGGTGCATGGCGCGACGGGATAAATCGATAACTTGGCAACATATCTCTTGCAATGGGTGAGAAACCTTCATTAACTCTAGTCTATCGGTTACGACACAGTCCAATGGTCTGGTGGCAAACCATAAGAGCATTTCTACTCGTTCAGAGGGTCAAATTAACGGTTATATTGTTCCCAATGGCTATATTGCTTCACCCTGGCGAAGTGGCATCTGACGTTGTTCTGTTATCCCAACGAAGCTCCAATTTTGCAAATTTTCCCTCTGCGAAGTTCCCTCTGGAACCTTCTGTAACTTTTCGATCTTAACTCTCTTCTTACTTAGCTTTCTGGCCTTCTTTCCAGTTAGCTTCATCTTGGTATTCCTTTTTCCATTTTAATTCTTATCTGCATTTGGCATAGTTACTTCGTGTTGTTGAGATTCTTTCCTAAGAGTTGAGGGTGATACTTCCTCTTTATCTGGCATAGGTACTTCAATATTTTGTGGGTGTTCTAGTGTTCTTGCAAGTTCGACATCCAGGTCTCCGGTGTTAAATAGATTCGATCTGTTCTTTTGTTCTTCAATCAAGTGTGTGATCCTTCTAGTCATGAAATCTTTTAGCTCTTGCTTCTGTTGTTCTAAGACTTCTTTTTCTTCCCTTCTGGTTTGATCTCTTTCAATCGAAGGTTTTCCAAGAAAAATAGTAAATGGAGCGCTATCCTCAATAAATTTAACAACTTTGAATGCTTCTTCTGTCGAAGTTCCATTGGCACTCATAGATATCTGAGTAAGCTTTCCACATAGGTTTATCAACTTTCCTTTGAATAGTCCTATTCCTCCTAATGAAGGAATCATAGAAGGCCTCCCTATAGCTTCCCAAGTTCTTTCTGTCATGATATTCACCTGTGTTTCCTCATCTAGAACACAATCAATGTCGAAGTCTCCTATTCTTGCTTCTATGCATGCTTTTTCTTTGAATATCTCTGATAAGCTGAAATGTCGGTGGTCATTCAGGGTGTCTTTTATCTGTAGCAATACTTTCTCTAATTCTTTCTGGGGTTCTGCCATAATCGTAGTTTCTGGATCTGCCTTAGGTTTTTCTTGTCTCATGTTCATTCCTTCAAGCTTAGCAATCATTCTAGGGAAATCCAATACTTCATGGTCCATAGCTTTGCAACAAAGAAAACTAGGTCTTCTTCCAGGGCATTCCTTAACAAGATGTCCCATTTTTTTGCAACTGTAACAGAGGGTTAATCATCTCTTTCTTTTAAATGATCCCCAACCTTTCCTATACTGTGCACTAGGATCACGGTATATAACCTACAAACATTTCTTTCTAGGATCCTGCATCCACTTGTTAGTCCAAACATTCTTTCTATGCATAGGTATAACATATATTTCACTATTCTTATCATATCTACACAAGTCAAACCTTCTTTCATCTATTAGTGCCCTGGTTTCAAGCTAGGACAGAATCTATCAAACATACCTAGATCCATACTGTTGAAACAAAAATTTCCACTTATCTTACTTCTACAGAGCACAAAGCTTTCAGATCTAGAAATTTTCACTATTCTTACCTTTATTAGAGCACAGAGCTTCCAGATCTTACTTATTTTCTTCAGATTTGACCTCTTTTCTTGGCACAGAGCTTCACAGGTCAAGTGGAATGTTGTGCACTAGGGAAACAAATCTACACATAGAGCTTTCACAATTTTAGATCGGATCTTTGCACAAAGATTCTTCTTTCTTAGTTCCCAACAATCTCAGTTTTAGGTCGGATCTTTGCACAAAGCTTCTTCTTCCTCAGTTCCCAACAATCACAGTTTCAGGTCAGATCTTTGCACAAAGATTCTTCTTCCTCAGTTCCCAACAATCACAATTTCAGGTCCCGACAACTAAACCATTTGTTGGCATAGGTGCAGACCCAGGGTTCAACGCTACAACAACGCACCAACAAAACCCTAACTACCGGCCCTTTTGGCAACACCTGTGAAGAAGATGAAGTCTCACCTGAGGTAGAGGCAAGGGTGGTTACAGAACTCAGATGTATGCAACCTTAGCTGGGACATAGATCTGTGATTCTAACACTTAACAGAGCACTTAACACCGATAGTTCAACAATATTTGACCATTATCTACTCCACAGATAAAACAGAGCATCGCATCATTCATTCAGATCTGATGTATCTAAGCACTTATCATAGAGAGGTAGATTGGATCTAGCAGATTCAAGAGATAAGCACATTCACATAGGTCAGATCTAACATCCATATACATCGTTATCACAAAGCATAAACAGAACTATCTATCTATATCAAAGAATTTAGCAAGTAAAGACATAAACACATCAACACATAAAACAAAGCATAGAAAAAAAACATGTATGTGGTTCACCCCCACCCTGGGGCTATGTCCACCAACTCTTCTTCTTTATTATCTTCAGTCAAGCTTCTTACAGGCACATAGCATCAAAATCCTACTCCGCAGAAGACAGGAGATCTGCACGCACTTCGCCAGATCCTCCTTCTTCGAGTTAGGGTACATCACCAAGCCTTCTTACAATTACTTGCACATAGCTCTGCGAATCTCACACAATATGCACAAAGAATCTACAATCCATACTTATCACTTAGTCCAATATCACACACACACACACACACACACACACACACACACACACACACACACACATATATATGCCTATGTCTCTCCTTACATTGCCTAAACATCTATTTATACTTTACAAACTAGGCCTAAACATGGGTAAACCCATGGGCCGACATCCCCATACCCATTACATAATCCCAAATCCCAAAAAGGACCCAAAAAGGGGCCGAGATCCCACTATCTCTGCTTCGTCTTGTGCTCCGCCTTCGACAGGCTGTCGAAGTCCCAAAATAGGTCAAACTTGACCAAGGCTCTCCCAAAACTTGGTCAAGGGCCAACACCCACCAACAATCGCACAACTTCAATTGCAGAGTTTGGGCGACGAATTAAACCACATGCAAGTTATGGTTCTAAATCCACATCGATCGTTGGATCACTTTAAGTGGAAGGATAGGATAAGCAAAGATGAAGATCATCCGATATGAAGTCCCGAAGTAAATGCAGACTGTCCTATCTATTCAGAGTGTGCCAAGGTAGAAGTGGTCAACTTCGGTGTTGGCCACGTCGAGAGAAAAGGGTTGAGAAAAACTAATATCACCCGAAGGCCGAAATCTCGAAGTAAATGTGAACCATCAGATATGAAGAACAATTTGGGAGATATCAGGACTGTAAGATCATGTTTAATGGAAGGACAAAGTAAGCCACAAATGTCCTAAAATAGACGTAAGCCATCTGAACTGAGGAAACACTTCAGAAGATATCCTGACCATTGGATCAAGGAAAGTAGAAGGATAAGATAAGAAAGGCCAAAGCCCTGAAATCCCAAATAGTCGAATTCTCGACAACCGTTGGATCATGTTAAGCCTTTTCAGGTTAAATAATGACCATTGGATTAAGTCAAGTTACTCGAGGTTTACACTTTGGGGAATCTCACTTCAGGAGAACTGGGAAGTGGAAAAATTGAATTAGCTGAAGTCCCAAAGTGGACATGAGTCATCCGATCTGAATAACACTTCAAGAGCATTCTCAACTGTTGAAGATTATGGACACAGGTCTTTTATTCGGGAGATTTGTAAAGAGGCTGGAAGTCGTGAAGGAGAAAGTCTCGAAGTATCGAAATTCGTCCATCTCATTGGGAGATTAAAACGTGACCGTTGATTTTGATAAGTGATCAAGCACTCACTTGGCCTAGCACCTGGTTACCAACTGAGGTCGTATGGAATAAAAAAACAAAGGGAGAAAGATAAGCCTGTGGTTCTGTGCGTACGGTTATATGTAAATGGTTTGAAGGACGTTCCTCAGCATAACTCAGGTTCTATAGTATTTGTAGAGATTTGGAATCGAGTTAAAAAGGAAATTGATCCATACCTATGATTGATTTAAAAACAAGTTAGATGGTTGTTAAAATAATGTGTGGTTATGAAAAGTCATGTTAATGATTGTGTTACTTGAAAACAAGGGTTATGTAATATTAAATGAATAGACATGTTGTTTGTGAAGAGTTGCATTGAAAAGTTTAAAGGCTTATAAATATGCTGAGAAGTGAATTAGAAAAGTGTGTTTTTCAATGTCTTATTGAAGATCAAGAATAGAAGGAGACAAAGAAACAATTATGCAATCCAATGTTTGATATAGAAGACCTTTATTGGACTACAGTAGATACATTGAAGATTAAATGACAGAAGCAGAGATAGGAGAAGTCAAGACATGATACATAAGTTTTCCAGATTCAAATATTAAGGGTGGTTGGGTGGTGCAAGGGTAGGTTGAAGCCTGCAGGGGAGTATGTGCTTCCTTGTTAGTTGTAGCTGACTAAATAGGGCGTTGTAACCTCCTACTAGTTGGTGTTGGTGAACAAGGGTGTGAGTGCATCCTGATCAGTGGGTTATGATCTAAGAGGAAGAACATCTTCCTTCTATGTAACCTGTAATTTTTTTTTTTGCAGTTAACAAAAAAGTGTTTATGATTTTCCCAATTGGGTTCCATGATAAAATATTGTGTTAAAATATTGATTGCATTTACAAAATAAAATTGATAAAATTATTGTGTCATTGGTTCACCCCCCCTCTCAGTGACAGGATCTGGTCCTTCACAACCATGTATCAAACCTGAACCATATCATGCATCAACCATGTACCATACCATGTACATAAATTTGCGCATAAAACATGTGCCATATCACTCATGATATACCTCAACCATATACCAAAATATATTCCATAAACCATATACCATAACATCACCAAGACATGCACCTCATACCTGTGCCAAAGATATGTCTTAAATCATGTGTCAAGACACACCTCAGATATGAAAACTTGTAAGATTCACCACGAGCTCAATTTTCAATTTATGATTTTGAAATTTCTACTTGAGGTAATTCTGTATGTATTGTTAGACCAATGAAAATTTGACAGTCTGAAAAGTCCCAAAATATAAGTTATAGTAAAAATTCCAAGATGAATTATTTGAAACATATTTTAAGACCATTCAGGAACTATGACTTCCATGGTGAATATCTATGAAATTATTGTGAGCCAATGTCTGAACATTTAACCACAAGTACTTCGAGATATTTCCTCCATCTCCTCAAAATTTCAGGGTCTAAAACTTCCCAGAACATAATTTATAGTGAAAGTGGCATACCTTCCTGAATTCTAATCTATTATGGAGAGTGAACTTGTACAACATGCCACACGCTCAATATTTGATATATGATTATGAAAACCACATAAAATATACTAAATAATATAATATTTCCAATGCAATTGGTCTCATAGAAATTGGATTCTCTATGAAGAAGTTATGACTATTTTACCCTGAACACTTGTTTGAGACTAGTTTAAGGACTAGTCAAAAACCCCATCTTCAAAAGAGTGTATCTCCAAAAATACAAAGACCTAGAAGTGGAAATATCCACCACATGTACCTTGCTATGTCTTCTCAATAGCCTCCAATTTTCACTATCTAAATCATTCTATAAAAAAAATTATAGCGAAAATAGCAAGATGACCTTTTAAAAACATACCTTAGAACACATCATCACAAGACTTCATCTTCCCTTGGAATTTCTCGTTTCTTCACTTCATTTTCCCTCTAAAAATCGTACCAAACTTGTACTAAGAGATCACAAGATTGAATTATGTAAATGAGAGGTTCTTAATGTGTATTTATACTTTTTCAAGTACCTCCTTTACTTGACTTTGGGGCCGACCTGTACTTTCTTGTTACAACCACTTTACCCTTTAATTAATGATTTGTAACTTCTTGTTGCAACCGTTTAGGGGATTTTTAACCATTCGTCGGGGATTCCACCTTCAAGAGACCATAAATTCTCAACCATGAGGAATCACATGGAATACCACCTACCATTGGAGATGACATGCTGAGGACTATCCATTTATGAGTGTGTTGCATGCATTTGTATTCTCATTCATCCTCTTTCTTATCAAACAACTTTGGGCTTCATGACCACACCTCTAGGGATCCTTGTAGACATATTCAATTGCACCCATCACATCCATTGACATCAACGAAAACCACGTCTATTGACATCAATGAAAACCAACTTACCAACAACATCAATGACAACCAAATATCCAACAAATGAGTGGCTTTGCAGAGGGGTAGAAGACACATTTATTTTGAGTTTGACCATTTGTGATGGCCATGCTTCCTAGCCTACAGATGATATATGAATCAACTGTGGCCATATAAGGTGTTCCTAAATGAGGGGGTACCCATTCAATTTAGAATTGGTTTGAATTACTATAAAATCTATTGGATACTCCCATAAATCAATGGACATTATGACATCCTCTAAGAATCCTATATTTATAGTTGATCTATCTACTGACTAGAGTATAGTAGGTGTGTGTCTTAACAATTCCTTAAGGTCTAGTCTAAGCATAGTGTCCTTTTTCATAACATTGATGGTCACCCTAGATCAATTAGAGTTTTCTAAATTAGATTCTTATTGATGTAGACATATACAACTAGGCTTACTAGATCTAAGTATTTAGGGACACAAATTTCTTCTAACATAAGATTTTCTAGTTGGCCTGTCACATTGACTAAAATTATTTCCTCTATCTTCTTGGATTTTTAATTCACTCTTCTTTTATGAACTTGTTGTGGATAGGAACATCCTTAATATCTCGAAGGAGACAAATTTCAACACATACATTTTCAAGTTCACCTAGGAGTTCATTCTTAAAGTAGGTGTAAGCATTCTTAGCTTTTATCCTTTCATGCTAAGGGGGTGTTGGTTTAGGGATAGGTTATTCTTGTGGAGGATATTCATCCTACTCAGAGCCCTTATCTTCTATGGGATTTATAAAAATGGGAGGGGTTGTGAGTGCCTTCCCCGATATTAGATTGATCTCTTGAAGATCGATAGAGTAGGTTTTCTAGGTGGCCATCTCATTATTGTATAGCTATTATACCTAACTATTGTTTGGATTGGGTGTTATTTGGGTAGGCAACTGTGGTTGTTTTGGAATTTGTTGTTTATTACTTTTTGGAGCATTGTTTTTTTTTGGTGGAGGTAGGAGAAATGATTGTCACTATTTGTTTGGAGGTGTCAATCCTTGTGGAGGGTTAGTCCACTAGTAGTTTTTCATTGGAGATTGAGATGGAAATGATTGAAAGGAAGATTGGAATGGTTTTGGTATTTACATTGATTTTTCATTGGCTAGCTAGGTTTATTGGGAGGATACCAAGGTTTAGTATGCAATGTGCATTATATCCAACAAAATATTGAGGATGGGAACACGACATACCTAGTTGGAATGGTCAAGGTAATCCTTGCCTCCTTTGATTGATGAAGCCTAGTGGCTCCATATTCTCTTTAGTTCCCTGGTAAGTAGCCTTGATACTTTTCAAGGAAGGGCATTTGTTAGTTTGATGTTGCTCTTCAAAAATTACACAAAATTCTATAATATTAAATGGACATTCATTCCTAACATGTTTTTTTGTGCATTTTGGATAGGAAATAACTTGATATTTTTCTTCTTCTTCTTCTTTCTTCATGTTTGTTTTCACTGCATCCATATGCATATCCAATTACTATAAAATTCCATTTTTCATATTCTCTAACAAGCCTCTTATTTAAATTTTAGTAAAAATTATAGAATTGGATGATTATGGTGCAATATGTTTTCCATTCTTACTCTTCTTCCTTCTATACTTGGAGTAGTTTGTTAGAAAAATAGGAACACATAGAAATAAAATAAAAACAAATGCAGAAATAAAACAAAAAATATACACAATACAATAGAGACACATATATACGTGGTTCACCCGGTGTGGGCTACGTCCACCAGAGAAACTTCTAGGTCCTTCCTTTTTATTATCCAACAAATGAAGTGTAGAACCTACAACACACTCGCTATAACTTCCTCTTCTTTCTCTCACAATCTCCTCTCTTAGAATACAATATTCACATTGATGCATAGCCGCAACACATTTCCCTCATAAAAGAGGGTTTCCTTCTAGGGAAAAAAACACTAACATAACTTCTACTGTCAGATATGCGACCATCAATGATTATGGTTTTAACAGCTCTGTACAGGTCATTAATGCAATGCGTGGCGATGGTAATCCCACCACCTTCGCACACATGGAGTTGATTTCGGTCTCGTCGAGCATTCAAACTACTGAAACCCTATCCTATTCACTCTGTGCATTGTTCATTCGGTGTGAACCCTACCATGAACAAAGGTTATGGCTCCTGTTGTGAGGGCCGAACCTAATGGATGCCAAGCGTTGTTGACATTCGATGGTGCATACAACGACCTTGAAGAATATGGGTGGCTTTCGTTTATAAGGAAGTTCGATGGTTTTAATATCTCTCTTGCTCGGCAATTCGCACTGTCGTTTGATGGTTGCTGGGCCAAAGTTGGAGATGTCCAGCTTGAAATCACCGAACAGTCTCTCAGCTTGGCAACTAGTCTGCCTGTGAAGGGACAAAGATGGTCCAAAAGCTACAAAGTAAATGATGTCCCGTGGACACTGTTGTTTCGGTCTCGGACAGTGAGGTCGTGCAACAAAGGTTTACCTGCGAAGATGTTGAAACCCCGCTGGTATGATCTCTTGATGATTCT
>ML822511.1:199575-217107 GCA_009831015.1 Picea engelmannii | reverse complement strand
TTGAGAAGCTTGAAGAAGAAGTTGTCACATTGAGAGTTAAAATCGTCAAGCTCAACAAAAATGTTGAAGAGAGAGAAACACCCACATAATCAACAAATAAAGTTGAAGAGAAGCACTCTAGGTTGCCAGAAAGGAAGAATGAAGAAAATGGTAAGAGTTATGAAAAAGTACTCAAAGGAAGGAATCATGGTGAGGACGGATCCAAGAGGAATGAGTACAATATAGATACATATTCAACAATACCTTCTACATTCAGGCAACAAAGAATGTTCAATCATAATGAAGGAAGAGAAGATCATGATCAACTAAGGCGGGAATTCAGAAGAACTACACCACAAAGAAGATCATTCACTCCTAGGTATGTAAATTTCTTTTATGGTCATTGTTTTAATTGTACTAACTTTGGACATAAAGTTATACATTGTAGGTCTTATGGAAGAAATGTTCAAGCAAGAAATGATTATGTGGCCCCACATAAAATTGAATGTTACAAATGCCACAACTATGGTCACATACCTCAGAGTTGTAGAAGCATGATAAATCTCACCATGAAAGAAAACATCGATGTCAGACACACAAAGTTTTGGAGAAGAAAAGAAAGACAAGAAGAGTAGGTGAATAAAGAATAGGTCCCAAAGATCATAGGATTTACAATAACGTGAGAAAGAAAAGAAGAGTAGGTGAATAAAGAACAGTCCCAAGATATTGTACTTTCAGGAATTGTAGTGCAAGATCATAATGAATTCACAGGAAAAAAGGAAGAAGTCAGAGTTCAGAGAGATGACGAGTCTATAAACAAAGATGAATATTAATCTGCATTAGGGTGGATTCCTCCATTTTTTAGAGCCATCTAACTTGGAGACTCCCAATAAATATGAATATTGAACATGAGGAGTCCATGCAATAGCTACTACAGATCAAAGAACCATCCTTCGAGTAGTTAGAAGTGTTTGCAGATACAAATTCAGAGCAATCAGATAGCATAAGTACAAAATTACAGAATGATCGATTGAAAAGTAGTGTTCCCATGCAGATATCAAAGGAATATCATTGACACACTTTATAGGCAAGGATGTAGTCATTACATGTTCAAGGATGTATTACATATCAGTGGACATATTTTATTTAGTCTTAGAAAAATGAATATGTGATGACCAGTTACAACAAAGAAGCCTTCATGATAATATAGTGACAGATGGGTCAACATTGCGGATAGTTGAGTAGCAGAGTTATGGACATGTTATGACATATGGACATAGATGGATTTATGAAATCATTGGTAGGTCTAGATAGATACATGACATAGCATATTACGATTGGAATCAGTGGAATCAATTGGTCACAAGAAGAGAAGCGATGAAAGGCTTAGCAGAACACGGAAAGACAAATCTTCAACATAAGCTACATCATCAGAGGGACATTGTTGAACAATATGGTCATTGATGTCTAAACAATGAACATGACAGGACATGAAGATTTTGAAGTCAAGAAATTTTGAATGCTTTTTACAAATGTCAAATAATTACAAGAGGAATCACTAACGGACAAGAAGCAAGAAGAGAGGAAAGGAAGAGTATGCAGGAAGTCCCATATTGTTCTACATCTTGTAGAGAAGTAAATGGGAAAGAAATCGTCAGAGAAAGAAACCATGAAAGAAATATTAGAAGCACGCATATAGGGGGAGTTATCATTTTTCCCATGATGTCAAAGGGAGAGAAAGAGAAAGATCATAAGAGTAAGAGTCAAGCGCATGAAGTGAGAAAATGATTATCTAGAGAAGATATAATTTCAGGGCGAGTCACTCTTTTCTATCAAAAGAGAAGAGGAACTTGGCGATAAACATGTGGAGAGAAACATGTGAAGAGAAAGAAAAAAAGCATGAAGACAAGGGGAGTAGCACCAAAGGGATATACCCTTTTCCATTGATGTCAAAGGGGGGAGAAACATTGAGGAAACATTGATGAAGAGCAATGGTAATCGTGGGAGCAACCCCAAGGAGAGATACCCTTTTCCATTGATGTCAAAGGGGGAGATAAACATCGAGAGAAAAATTGATGATGAGTGATGGTCACATGGGGAGCATGAGTATTGTAGTATGCATGTTTCCATAAATGTTGGTGTTGCTATCAATGCCAAAGAGGGATATTTTTGGATAGTTGGTTTTCATTGATGTCAACCCTTAGAGTGTTCGAGGCACCCCAAATTTGTGATCGAGATTGACGGTGAGTTAATTATCATTGATGTCAACAAGAATGGTTGATGTCAACAAATGTGATGGGTGCATTTGATAAAGTCTACATGAAGCCCCAAAGGTGTGGTTATGGAACCCAAAGTTGATCAAGGAATAAGGACATGAAGTAAAATGCAATTTTAGATAAAACACTCATATATGGATAGTCCTTGTAATTTTGTTTCAGACGGTAGGTGGAATGCCACACAGTTCCTCACGGTTGGGGAGTTATGAGGTCATGAAGTTGGAAGCCCCAAAGATGGGCTAAGAAGCCCCTATGGAGGCCCCAAATATGGGTTAAGAAGCCCCTAATTGGTTTCAAGTCATTAATGAAAGGGTAAAGAGGTTGTAACAATAAAGTTCAAGAATCCCTAAAGTTAAGGGAAGCAGTTACTTAGAAAAAGTATATATACACCTCAAGAAGTCACTCATAAGTACATCCACACACACATTCTATTGAATATATTCTATGTGAGTAAGTGATTCTTATTTGAGGTAATAAAGGATATATGAAATAAATTTAAGAGGGAATATGAAGTGAAGAAGCGAGAAATTCCAAGGGAGGATGAAGTCTTGTGATGATGTGTTCTAACGTATGTTATTTAAAGGTCATCTTAACATTTTTGTTATAAATATGTTTCTAGAATGAATCATATAATGAACATTAGAGGCTGTTGTGAAGACATATCAAGGTACCTATGGTAAATTTTTCATCTTCTGGGTTTTTTTTTATTTTTGGAGATACACTCTATGGAAGATAAGGTTTTTGGCTAGTCCTGAAACTAGTCTCAAACAAGTGTTCCGAGTAAAATAGTCATAAATTCTTCATAGAGGATACAAATCCTATGAGACCAATTGCAGTGGAAATATAATAGTCTGTAGCATCCTGTGTGTGAGTTTCAAAATCATATCTCAAATATTTAGCGTGGGGCATGTCGTTCTGAGAAGTTTATGAGAAGTTTTAGACCCTGAAATTTTGAGGAGATGTAAGAAAGATCTCAGAGTATTTGTGGTTAAATTTCTATACCATTGTTAATTACAAGTATGGAGTTATTTTGGTTGAAAGTTAGGGTTTGTGACTAATCCAAAACTAGTCCCCTGAGACTGAGGTAAAGTTTGATGAAGATGCTATTATCTTGTTGTTGAAGTTGAGGAAGAGCTAAAGGTTTGTAATCTTGTGTATTGGGTTAGTTATAGGATCATATGTATGCTTATGTGTTAGTTTTGAGGCTTATGCTTACGTTGTTATGGTACATTCTTGAGGCATTTCATGGTAGTGATTGTGCATGGTACACCTTGGTGATGGTATGATACATTGTTAGAGGCACATCTTGGATACTTGGCATATGGTTTGTTGTATGGTATATGCATGATATGGAACATGTTTGATGGTTGGTGTTGGAGAACACAAGGAGTTGGAGCCTGATAATCAGGGCGTTGTAGCATCCTTTTGGTTGGAGCCAGATAATTTAGGGAGTTGTATATTCCTTTAGGTTGGAGCCTATAAATAGGGGGTCGTATCCTCCTTCTAGTTGTAGTTGGAGAATTGGGAAGTTGGTGCTTCCAATGAATGTATTATTTAGAATATATAAGAAAACATTATGTGGTTTTCTCCCATTTAGGTTTCCACGTAAATTCTGGTGTACTATGTATTTGATGTGATGTTGTTGATGTGATGTTGCTTATGTTTATCTGCTCATGACATATTATATACAATCATAGATGATACATTAATGATATACTGCTGATAAAGTTAAAGTTTATATATTATTGTTAAAAGTGGTAAAAGTGTTCATACTGATTCACCCCCCCCCTCAATATTCCAACAATAGGAGGGGAATTCAGATGGGGTTTTAGGATTTTTAAGAGTATAGCTCATCTTGGGATCTCTATACAAGTGCATAGTCCCCCCCATAAATATAGGAATAGTGGAAAAATATAGGTTAAATTGGATGCCACCCCCCAAACAAGTTCCCTAGTGTCTTGATAACAACATGCCATAAGTGGGAGGGGCATAAAAAATCACTACATTCATCATGACAAAATTTCTTTGGATTTGAACCATCCTCGACACCAAATCTATAATCATTCCCAAACATTGGACCCACTTAGAATCAAAGGTCGTTGTAGAGCCTTGTGATATATAATCCCAATTTATCCATAATAGATAGGGGCATAAGGGAATGTGAGGCTCCAAAATCATATAGGTAGTTATGTAAATGGAGCGTTTGGATCTCTAGGGTCATCTAGAATGGTAGGGTATGATCATCTCTCCCATCTAGTAGATTTAATAACACTATTTTAGGGGAATCATCTTGGAGATTGATTAAGCCAGTTTGGAGATGAATATAATATCTAAGGACCATCATATTTTCATGTGATATTATAATTTTACTTTGATAGGTTTGGGCATGGATAACTTTGACTTGGTGGTTATTCTGTGACCCCTAGGAACTCTGATACTTCTTTTTTATGGGCAAGTTTTTTTACAACTTCAAATAGAGGCATGTGAATTTTTAGTTTACTCAAATCATATATGATTTAATAGGGGGTACCATAGAAGCTGCATATAGGATATTGGAATTAGAAGTAGGCTTGGCTAGGATGACATTGGGCTAAGATTCACTGGAGGCTTCCAATTGTTTATGATAGCTCAAGCATCAAAGCGATATGAGGTTTCTTAAGGTTCCTCTCTGATATAAATTATTAGATTATTGAAGTTAGAAACCTTAAATGATACCTCCTTCCTTATGGCCTTAGCCACCCTTTCATCATTTATTCTTTCATTTCCCTTTCCTCTAAAAGAATTGTCCCTTCTAAAATTTCGATTGGTAGGCCTAGGCCATAGGTTATACTTTCTCATTACCTTGACTATGATGTTATTAAACACCCTTTTTTTTTTTATCTATACATGAGTTAGATCCAAATTTTGGTCATCATTCATGAAAATTCTCTCATCTAACACTTCTCCCTCTTCTTTCCTTGGAGACTCGTCATATAGAGTATTGAAATAGGGTTCATCATCATCCATGATATTGTCTTCAAGATGGAACAACATGCTCATTGATCCGGATTATTTTCAGCACAAAATGAGAGCGGAGATATAATAAATCAATGTACAGAGATATCTCAGATATCCAATAATATAACATAAATGTATCAGAGATGCAACCATAAACACATAGTTACAATAATACACAATTTTCTATTAATGAGCGAAAATGTACAAATACTGTAAAAATGCAGAGTGAAAGACTCACTAGAATGGTGGTAGATTATCTCCGAGAAGAGATGTGTCCACTACTCACATTAGCAAGAAGATGATATTTACAATGAGACTCCAAAGGCCTTTTTATAATAAATAAAATACAAAACCCTAACCGCGGAAGATGAAAATCCAACCGTTTTGTGGACCCCGTTTTGGGTAGTTTGGTGTATCAACTTCCCGGGGGCATAACTTTGGCATACAATCTCCATTTGGGGCATACGCTAGATCATTGGAAAGGTATCGTTGAGGAGATTAATTTTGGGGGATCAGTTAGAGCCTTCAAATATAATTTATAATATTAATCCCTACAAACCTTCATCCAGGCCCTCAAAATGGCCCCGAAAGTTAAAAACTGCTAAAAATAGTAAATTACCAAAATTGCCAGAAAACTGTTTTGAGCCAGTTGGAAAAGGTGTGTGGCCACCGATATCCACCTGGATCACTCATTTCCATGGGAAAATAAATAGTGTCATCATCACCTGGATCATAGTAATCTTCATAATAAGGAGGGGATGGTATAATAATATTGCCTTGAATTTTAGAAGTTTGAGGGAGTTTTGGCTCCTTTGTCCTACTCTCTCTTTAGAGGCCATTTGGAGGTCTGATGAATGGATGTTGATTTTGGGCATGGTGGTTCTGAGATATGGGAGTAGGGCCTAATGAGAAATGGGAAATTTTTCCCTTCTTAAATTTGGTTAGATCATTTCACATAGATGTCAATAGATTAGCAATTTTTTCTAAAGATTCTTAGGCAAAAAATGAAATTTTAAGCTCATTTACTCTCCTCTTATTAGGGAAATCTCTTCTTTAAAGGGGATGTTTTCTGGTATTAAGTTGTATCCTAGAAGATCTCATTTTACTTTCTATTTATTATGCATCATTGAACATAGTATCCAATTTTTGTGACTTTATTTATCTGAGGTGTAGGGAAAATTCTACTTCAAAAGTAGCATAGGCTGCAATGGTTGTAGGTTTAGAGGGCTTGAAAATATCACATATTTGGTGATACAACTTATAACATCTATTAGTGAAATCTAGGATTGTCTCAACATTGTTCTACTTTAGGGTATTGATTTCAATTAGGTAGCATCCATAACATTTATTAATACCACATTTATTTAAAAAAATATCATAGATTTACCCCTAGTACCGTATGGAACCAATACATAGATTTCTAAACCATTTCATAGCCTCTCCTTCTAGAGAATGGGAAAACATTCTAGAAAAAATTTCATCCTCTTCTACATAGAAATTATCATTGCAGTCTTGGAAGGTAGTGAAGTGAGCTTCAATAGTAAGGCCATTCTCCCTATTTAACCTATGTAATACCTTAATTAAAGTAGTAATCATGCAAGTCTCTTAGTTTCTCTATAGGAGGTAGGACGAAGGTTTAAAATCTTACTTCCAACCAAGGATTTATAGTGTTTGGGATAGCCATAAGGATGTTATGGTTTTGGATTTAAGGTTGAGTAGGGTTCCTACAACAAGTGGGGTCCATTAATGAATAAAATTTTACAAATTAGGGATGACTACGAATAGAGGAGGCAATATGGAGTAAAAAGGTAATGAGATAGGGATTAGAATATTCTTTTTCCTAAAGGAGCTTTGTTGGAAAAAGGGGTGTGTAACCTTCCCAAGTGATCAAAATAGATAGGTCCCCAAGACAATTCTATCACTAGTGAACAATGATAGGAAACATCCTCACAAGACTATCTAGAGGTGGTACTAGAGTGTGGAGACCTTTAATGGGAATATTAACAAAGATAACAACAAGAGTAGAAAATGGAACAACAATTTCATGTTTCCTACCTAGATATAAACCTTAGAATATTTTACTCTTATGCTAGGCAAGCATTGGGTTGTAGTGGAGCCACAAACCATTCCTCTGAGTTGGATCTTGTAACAATGGACCAAGAATCCAACTTTCTACAATAACTTTTTTCCTTAGTGAAGTCATGCTTAGTCGAGTTTCCTGTCAAAGAAATTACTCAATTCTTCACAAATAGGTAATTGTCAACAATATTTCAAGGAAGATAGGAAGCTCTCTCTATGGTAGGTCACATCTTAGCATTCTAAAAAAATCAAAACTCTCATGAACACTATACATATGTTTTTTGCAGTTTAGTTTCTCTTTGACTAGAAAGTAGACTTTTATGTCATATATCAGGATAAAGTCCTTAACAATGATTCCAGTTATCTTGTTGTCCCCCTCCTATCTCATACTCAAGGTGTCAATGTTGGGGAATGATGTGTAGGAGTACCTTCCTACACCAATCTAGGCCTTCAAGCCAATATTTAGGAAAGAGGGTGGTTACCTTGACTTATCTTAAAGTTAAATGTTCTATCATGTCACCCTAGAACAACTTTTTCATGAAGCTTCGATTGGATTTATTGCAAAGATACAATGAAGGCACTAAATGGGGACTATAAAATCTCACTCTTGGGCCTTTATTACTTCTTTCCAAAATATTAGAGCTCACAATAGTGCTTATAGAGGAGGATAGATTGAAAAAGGAAAGAATGCATAAACAATGTGATTGATCCTCCTAACATTAGGTCAGGTAACAATACAAATGACAAGGATTAACTCTCTCTCAAAGTTTCAGTAGCCAGGCGGTATCAATATTCCCAATGACTTTTATGCTACTAAGGGATACTTTTATAGACGTTGGTGAGCATGTTTATGTTGATACTTGGTCCTTTTTTTACTTAGGGATTAATATCTCTTAGGGGCCGCCACTCTCCCCAAATTCCACAAAATTAGGGCCGCATGTACAAAGTCTAATAAAAATGGTTGCCTGTTGTTTTGGTTGTTTTCCTTTCTAGGCACCACTTCTCTTTAGTTTAGGAAGGTGGCTATATGTGAGAATAAATTGTTGCTAAAGATGGTTGGGAGAGTACCTATTGTCAAGGTGGAATCTAAGCTAGAAAAGGTGTGTGTGTGGGGGAATCTCATGAGGTGGAAATCTATTTTCTAGCTACCTCTTTTCTATTTAAATCTGTGGTCCATAATGTTGTGTTGGTGCTTTCTGCCTTTTTCCATTTGGTCGTAGATTTCTTATGTTAGGATATGCGTTTGAACCTAAAATATTCACTCCTTTTATAAATTTGACATTTATGCCACATCCCACTCACTTTATACAAAAACCACTTTATGTTTTTTAATTTTTAATTTTTAATTTTGAGTTGCACTTTTGATGGTGACTAGGCATTAATATTTTATATTGAAAATATCTCAAAGAGGACCCACCAAAAATTAGAGGCATATATTAGTATGGATTATTTGTCATCTTTTTGAGTGTCTTCTTCCAATCCATTCTCTAAAAATCCCTCAACTACATTAATGCCTACTTCTTGTAGGTTTGCTTGGAAATTAAAAATTCTACAAAAGCGACCCTAATTATAAAATCGGGGATGATTAATAAATTGGACCAAAAGATAATTCAAAATGCTTGAAATGAGGCTTTGAATGCAAAATTAGGGTTGACTTGTCAATCTCACCAAAACAGTTTGAAATTCTTGAAAAGGGGCCCTGATTACAAAGGCAATGCTTCCAAACATTTGTAAAGCCTCGAATAGATAGATAAATTGACTAATTCTAAAAACCCTTAAGTATTGAAAACTTCAAAGATAATGCTTTAATTTGAATGCAATTTTCCATGAAAGTTGTCGAGGGTGCAAGAAGGTGACAACACAAGGAAAATGTATATATACATAAATATTCATACATTTTTATATATACATGTACCCATATATACATACATATATGTGTATGTACTCTATATACATAGATATATACCTATACACGTACATACTTCATACATACATACATCTACACACCCACCCACCCACCCAAACACACAAATATTTGTGCTAATTGATATTCAAATGATACCCCCTTCTTACATGGAATATCCATGTAACATCCACACTATAATGCCCATTTTAATTAATGCTTAATGTCGATATAGTGTGTGGCTACGACCAAACGATGTATATGCGAAATGTATTTTTGAATTTTAATAAAAAATGTGATGCCAACTGCTAAGGTGACATGGACAGAGATGGGGGTTGAATTAATCCACAAGAGAGGGAGGGTCTAGGAGAATGTCTAAGAGAGGGATCCAAGGGGGATTACCCATGTCCATTAATTCCACCCACATTCTTGAATTTTATTATCATTATGGTTTAACCTTCTAATTTCTGATTGAGTGTCCCCAAAGCCAATCATTAAATACATGTAAGAGGGTGGGTGTGAGAAGTCACATCCCATAGTTATTGGGAGCATGGGGTTTGAATACAATCAACTTGGGGAAGTGTGTGAGTCAAGAAATCCAAAGGAGGGAAATTCTTATGGGCATTCACAACAGTTTTGGACAGTCAATGTTTTGCATGAACATCAAGTGGAGAGTAGAAAATAAGAGGTTGGAGAAACTACAGAGGGAGAATTTTGGAGCATGCTCGAGCATATTTTTGGAGAAAAATATTAAAGAGTCAGGTTGCTAGGCTTGAAGAGTGAAATCCTTAGTGATTTTCACTATAAAAACAAGTATTTGTTGTTGTTTGTTGGTATTTTTCCTGGTCATGAGTTCCCTTGAGTTACCAACAAAGATATTCTTGGTTACTCATTCCAAACCGACCTTGATAAATGAATGGGATGCCCGAGGGACTAATATAAGTGAAGGGGTACATTCCTTGGGTTGGGCAGGTTGAGAGGAAGAGAGCCAGTGGAAAATTGGGATAACTGTAGGAGAATACCAATGGGTTGTGGGATTTCTAAGCTGTGAGTGGATAATGACAGACCACATTCTTTTGTGGATTACTAGCCTCAACTCATGGGTGAATTTATTTTGAGATTTGGAACAAAGAGTCTATGGTTGGGTGGAATGTTCGTCCCAAGTAGTCGGTTGCAAAATTGAATTAAAAGATAAGTGTTTTATATATTTAAATGTGTTGTATTTATGAGTTAAATTGTTGTTCATGAACTCTATGTATAAGATTGATTACATGTTGTTGTGTTGAGTTGTTGAAACTACATTCACGTTGTTTTTAGCATGCTGTAGATGCATCTAATTAATGGTACACTACAATAGTTAAATCTAGTTGTAATTCATAGCGAGAAGCTACAAGAAATTAATTAGTTAGAAGAAAACAAATATTTTTTATAAGTATTCCGCACATAATGGACCTCAATTGGGATGGGGAACATTACAATATGGTATTAGAGCTTCTGGTTCAAACACTGGGCTTGTATGAGCCAAGAACCAGTGTGAATTTGGGAAATTCATTGTTAGAGATTTTGGTCTATGTGAATTTGGGGAAAACGATGAAAAATCAAAGAAAAATCCCCAAATTCGCGAGCAAATTCAGGTCGGATTTTCCTCATAACCTTCGAAGAGAGGTTTAATGGAGTAAATCTGTAGAGTTGAAAAGATAAATTTGACTTGGAAGGTCAAATTTCATTTTTAATGGTCATTGTAGACTTGGCCGAAGTTTGATGGATCAATGTCTGAGATCACGCCTTATTTCGAGATTAACGATCAAGATCCATTATGATAAATTTAAAAACTTATAAGGTTTTTGGCCGTTTGGAAGGTGAAGTAGATTGACGATTAGGATTCATTTTTGGAGGTTTGCGAAGTAGAGAAGATCGACGGTTTGGATCAATTTTCGGAGGATGGAAAAAGGGATTTGAATGACTGTTAAGATCATTTTGGATTGGAGATAAACGGTCCAAATTCATCAGGATTTTGGTTAAAAAATTTCTAAGTATTGTAGTTATCCAAGAGGATTCATCGACGAACGATGTTTGGGTCAGTTGATTCGGCATAGTGTTTCAGTCACCAACAAAAATCACCGACGATCGATGGTCGGGTCAGTTGATTTGGCGAAGTGTTTTTTTCACCAAAAAAAATTGACGATGACCAATGGTTGGGTCAACTTTTTTATCAAAGTGTATCGATTGAGAAAGAGAAATCGTTGATGGCCAATGACTGATGTTCGGGTCAACTGAATTGGCGAAGTGTCAGTTCATCCAAGAGAAACTATTGATGGACGATGAAGAAAATATGGTGATGATGTTTCATGCCACATCAAAATCCATGTTTCATGCCACATTAGCCAGAGTGCCATGTTAGAGTATACATTTCATGCCATGTTATCCTCCATGTGTTAGGCCACGTTAGCAGTTTCCAAGTTATCCAAGAAATGTTTGATGAGTGATGGTAGGGTCGACTGAATTGGAGAAGTGTTTTAGTATGCCAACAGGAATGGCCAATGGTCGATGGTCGATGGTCGAGTTAGATGAATTAGTAAGGGGTTTCATCCACCAATGAAAATCACTGATATTCGACAGTTGATGGTCGGGTCAGCCGGTTTAACAATGTCTTACTATCGATTTTCTAAGGAAAGAGTCGATGGCCGATGGTCGGGTCGACAATTTTGGAAAGGTGTTGTGTGCATCCAAAGGAATCAACGATCACCAATCGCTGATGGATCTCAGATCAACGATCCATATTTCACCCGATATTGATATCAATGACATGGATTGAAGGAATGATACTACAATAAAACAATCGATTTTTCTATGAATTTTATAGATTTTGAAGGTCATAAACATGCAAGGTGATTTTCGGGCTCTAAATGACATTTTTAGGCAATCAAAATCCACGAGAATAGAGTATAAATTTGGTGTGTCTATGCATATTAAATAAAATAAATCGAAGAGATCTATCCAATGAGCTACTCCGGGTGAAAAACAAAGCTCGTATGAGAAAGTTATAGATAAAAAAGTTAAGGTAAAATTTTGGCACTAGTTTAGTTCTAGAGGGCATAATTCCTTGCTCAAAAATCTGTTTGGGGATCAAGAGTAGTTTGAAAAAATCTTATGAAACATAGAAGACAACCATGGAGCCATATTTGGGACATGGGTACCTCAAAATGTACAGGAAGGGAAAGAAGACACTTGTAGCATACATGAATAAATTGGGAAAAATAGTCAACTTCTCCAGACCATAACTTTTAGCTTGGAGCTCAAATTTGAGAAAAAAAGTAGTCACTGGAAAGGTATCGAGGAGAAGAAGACATATATCCACCTAGAGGGCATTGAAATTTCTCAGAAATTAATAAAGTAAATTTTGCAGTAATAAGTGAGTGGAATTTGCAGCTTGTAAATGATGTAACTTTTCTCTCGGAACTCAAAATGAGATAGGAGTACAACCATTGAAGAGATGTTTAAGAGAAGAATGCATATAAGGAATCATATTTTGAATTAGTTCATTGTGTCCTTCATAAATTGGGATGAAGAATAACTTATGTTCTAATTGATGAAATATTTTATGTTATGCTTGTTCTAAAAATAATTATTACATGCACATTTCTTGTAGAATTAGGGGTACATGAAAACAAATTTGGTTCTTATATGAGGACTGGAGTTATGGAATATCCCCAAGGATATTACATCCAAGAGGAGGAGATCAAAGGTATACATGTTAGCATGAGAAATTACGAGACAATTTCTAATGGAAGAAGAGGTAGGCATGAGCCTGTAACTATGAGGAGCTTGCAAAGGGAAGTGTAGAGCTATAGGGAGGATAATGAAAGGATTATGAAGTCTTAGGAAGAAATACTTTAGAGTTTGAAGATGTTGCATAAGCAAGTTAACAAAGACTCTGGCACCCAGAAAAAATGTAATGCTAGACAAGTGACCACATCCAAATCCCATAGTAGAAAAGATGAGCATGGGAATGACAGGAAGTCAAGAAGCATAAGTAGGTGCCATCATTCTCCAAAGAAATCCACTAGAATAACTTATGCAATTTTAGGGCCAAGGATAAACCCAAGTGGATCTCCTTTTATAATACAAAGAAGAAGACTAGAGGAAGACATCTTGTAAGGTGAACTTGGGAAAATCAAGCCACCAACTTTCAATGGTGAGCACATGAAAGGAGAAGAGGCCGAGGCTTGGCTATTGGAAATGAAGAAATATTTCTGGCTAAATGATTACCCCTCAAGGGTAGAAGCTATAATTACAACCTACCACTTTAAAGGAAAGGAAACCATGTGGTGGTATCGACTTAAGAAAGCCAAGCACCTTGATGAGAAGAGAATCTCATGGAGATAGTTCAAAGGATATTTCCAAGAGAAATATTTTTTTGAGCATTATTATGAAATGAATATGAAAGAATTCTTTGAACTCAAGTTGGGAAGCATGAAAATGGATGAATATGAGAAGAGGTTCTTTGAATTGTTGAAGTATGTGGACTTCATAAAGGATGAAAATTTCAAAATCCAAATGTTTCTAAGTGGGTTACCCTCTTTCTACAGTGACATGATAAAATATGATAACCCCAATACTTTGGAGGAGGCCATAAGGAGAGAAAAACATATTTATGAGCAGAGCAGAGGAAGGCTAGTTTTCCAAAAAGATTGGAATGACAAGATGAAGGGTAAACAATATCAAAGGAAGAAAGGTTTTAAGCCACCCCTTTTCAAGAACAACTCCTAATAAAATTGACATGGTCAATCAACCTAAAATGAGCACAAGACTACAGATTAATTTGGGAAAAGGCCAAGGAAGCAACCTATACAATGTTGGGGATGTGAAGGAAATCACTTATATAGGGACTAACCTCACAAAGGAGAAAGAATGAGGATTGTACACAACATTTAGGAGGTCAAAACAATGGAATATATGGGAGGAAACATGCCAAGTATTTATGCAACCTTGGACAACAAGAAAGCAAAATATCAACCCCCCATGATTGAATTGGAAGTTAAGATTGATAAACAACTCATAACAATTTTAATTGATTCAAGAGCTAGCCATAGTTACATAAATGCTAACATTGTTTAAAGATTTCACTTTCAAAGGAGTAAGCATAAAAAATATTGGTTAGTTCAGTTATCCATAGGGGCTAAGAGGAAGATCATTGAGCTATTTAAACATTGTCCGATAGACATGAATGGACTCAACACAAAGGTAGATTTGAACATCATACCATTGGGTTCATATGATTTTATAATTGGCATGGACTGGTTGGAAAAACACCATTCTGTCCTAGACTATTATAACAATACAATCACATGTCTTGATGAAGAATGGAAGAAAGGAAAGGGTCATGGCATTCCAAGAGCCATAGGTGTTAGAGAGATTTCAACTATGCCGTTGAAAAATAGTTTCAGAAGGGGATTCCATATTTTTGCAGCCCATATGGAAGAGGGAGCCAAAGATAAAGTGGAAAGAACTGAAGACATATGGTCTTAAGGGATTTTGAAGATGTTTTTGGAGAAATCCCAAGATTGCAACCAAAGAGAGAAATTATTTTCTCTATTGATTTGGTGCTAGGAGTTTCCCTAGTGTCCAAGACACCATACATAATGGGCACACCAGAGTTGAAAGAGTTGCAGATATAGTTTGAAGGATTGTTAAGGAAGGGTATATACACCCAAGTGTGCCACCTTGGGGAGCCCTAATGCTTTTTGTGAAAAATAAAGATAGAACCTTAAGGGTATGTATTGATTTCAAACACCTAAATAAGGTCACCAACATAAAGAACAAATATCCTTTTCCAAGGATTGATGACTTATTTGATCAACTGAAAGGTGAAAGAATATTTTCCAAGATTGACATGATATCATGTTATCATAAAGTGAGGATAAAAGAAGAAGACATCAACAAGACACCATTTAGGACAAGATACAAGCATTATGAATTCACATTAGTACCATTTGGACTATCAAATTCCCCAACAAATTTCATGTGCCTGATGAATCGAGTGTTCAGGGAGTACCTGGACAATTTTGTAATTTTGTTCATAAATGATATACTCATCTAATCTAAGTCAGAAGAGGAACATGAGCAACATTTAAGAATGGCATTGCAAGTTTTAAGAGAGCATAAATTGTATGCTAATCTAGGTAAGTGTATCTTTTATCAGAAGAAGTTTCCCTACTTGGGGCATATTATTTTGGCAGATGGGATATAAGTTGATCTCGAGAAGATAGAGGCCATTAGAGAATGGCCAAGACCAAATAATGTGACATAGGTAAGATCATTCATGGGTCTTTCTGGTTAATACCAAAGATTCTTAAAATGATTCTCAAAGACTACAAGCCCAATCACCTCTTTGCAAAAGAAGGGAGTGAAGTTTGAATGGAATCCCAAGTGTGAAGAGAGATTTTGGAAACTGAAAGACATTTTGACAAGTGCACCAATACCAAAGATCATAGATTCAGATTACTATTTTCTTGTGATGCATTGATGCATGCAAGGAGGGGCTTGGTGGACTCCTCACACAAAAGGATCATGTGATATGCGATGAGTCTAAAAAACTAAAAGAGCATGAGAGGAATATGCTATAGATGAATTGGGATTATAAACAATTATAAATGTATCAAAAATGTGGAGGGATTACCTCATGGGGAGGAAATTTGAGCTAAGGACATACCACTATGGTTTGAAACATTTGTTTGGACAACCAAAATTAAATGACATACAAACTAGATGGATTGAATTTCTCAGTGAGTATGACTTTGAAATTAAGCACATCAAAGGAAAATAAAATCAAGTGGTTGATGCACTCATCCAGAGAGCACATGAGATGCATATTTAAATCATCAACATGTACAAAATTGATATGAAATATAAAATTATTGCAACAAGTTTAGTTCAACAATACTTGAGAATAAAAGAAACATTACAACAAGGTAATTTTCAATAGAAATTTAAATATTATGAGTTGCAAGAAGATGGAATTCTCATGTACAAAGGAAAAGTATATGTGCTGAATTCCAATGAGCTGAAGAATGCAGTGATAAAGGAAATGCACAATGTGCCATATGTCGGGAACCCAAGATATCCGAAGTCAATTGTAGCTGTAAGAAGCCAATAATTTTTTCTAGGGATGAAGAAAGAAGTGTCTAATTACATATCCATATGTCTAGAATGGCAGAAGGTGAAGACAGATCATAGACATCCAACAAAGATGCTACAACCATTTCCCATTCTAGAATGGAAGTGTGAAGTTGTTACAGTGTATTTTCTTACAAAGTTTCCCATAACAATGAAGCAACATGATTCCATCATGGTGGTGGTATATAAATTAACTAAGGAAACACATTTTATACACACAAGACAACAAATATTGCAAAAATATATATGAATACATTTCGAGGCTTCATGGAGTGCCTAAGGCAATAGTTTTAGACAAAGATCCCAAGTTTACATAATTTTTTTTGGAAGGGTTTGTTCAAGGGATTTGGGAAAAATCTAAACCTCGGTACAACATATCACCCATAGTCAGATGGGAAAACAAAGAGGACTAACATAATAATTGAGGACATGCTTAGAATGTATGTGATGGACCAACCATCAAAGTGGGAATATTATATTCACTTAGTTGAATTTTCTTACAATAATGGGTACCAAGCCTTATTAAAAATGAGCCTGTTTGAAGCATTATATGGCAAGAAGTGTAACACACAAGTGAGTTGAGATAATTCAACAGACAAAGCAATTATTGGTCCAAATTTGTTGAAGGAAATGGAAGAGTAAATGGAAATGATCAAGCAAAATTAAAAGGTTGCCTAGGATAGATAGAAAATTTATGCAGGAAAGAATATATTTTTTAGAGATTTTAAAGAGGGAGAACATGTGTTTTTAAAAGTGAAGGAGAAAATAAGTTCACTAAGATTAGAAAATTGCCCAAAGTTGGAAGCAATATATTGTGGACCTTTTGAAATATTAGAAAAGATAGGGCCAGTTGCATACATTATAACATTTCCTACATCCATGAGAGTGCATAATGTATTTCATGTGTCATTATTAAAGAAATATGTACCTGACCCTAACCACATAATTGATTGGACTGTGAACCAGGTGGAACACGAAGGGGATTTTTGGATGGAACTAGTACGCATCTTGGATTGGAAAGTAAAAATGCTCAAGAAAAAATCCATAGGGATGGTAAAGTTTGAATGGACCTGCTACGGTCCTGAAGATTATACATGGGAACACAAAGAAAACACGTGGGAA
>ML822511.1:173374-199475 GCA_009831015.1 Picea engelmannii | reverse complement strand
CATTCACACATATGAGATACACAAAGATAGATATTTCCTGAGGAAACCCATAAAGGGTAAAAACCTCTTCTTCTTTATATGATAAGTAATCTTTACATTCTGTACATTATCATACTTATGAGAACCAACTCATAATGAGGCTAAAACCTCTGTTTTGCAAGCTGCTACTTGCTGAGAGAACCAACTCTCTGAATTCTCTAGCACCCACTAGAAGGAAGCACCGACTTGTTGGTTTCTCTATAACCAACTAGAAGGATGCACCAACTCCCTGGTTTCTCTAGCACCCACTAGAAGGAAGAACCAACTCCCTAAGAGTTCCAGCACCAACTGGATGGAAGCACCAACTTCCAGTTACACAAGAACAGACCTGTATATCAGAGAACCAATATTCTCCCTTGCACCTCCCTGCCACCTTGGTTTCTCTGGCTGCAACCATATGGAAGCTACAATTCCCTGTGTTCAAGCACCCACTTGAACCTCTAAGGACAACAGTCCTCCCTAGCACCTCCCTACCACCCTTAAATATCAATCTTTGCTACTAAAATGAATTACAGTGATATAATGTTCATCAATGGCTTATCAATCTCATCATTGTTCTACTACAATGCTCTGCTCTACCTGCATCGGTCTCTTCCTGCACCCCTTCCTTACGCTTTATGTTCTTCTGCCTTTCATGCTCTGCGTGCCATGTCCATTCTATGCACCATTCCTCTTCTATGCATTTCAGTTGCTACACTATGCCTCCTTCTACACACCTGAATCACTCTCAACAGCAACACCCATCTCTTCTTTGTTATGCATTCTTATAGTCTATGTGCACCTTGTGCCTACCATATGCACAATCCTTCTGCATGCTCTTCATAGCGCCATAGTTCTCTGCATCAGGATATTCACTGCCACTCTACATTTCCATGGCTTCACTCCCTCGAGCATCAACACACTCTCTTTGTTCTGCATGTTCTCCTCGTGTCGAGTCCTCTTCTTGATCATCATGGCAATTCCTCAGCTTCTCTGGCGGTTATACCCATGCATTCATCATCACTGGGTGTTATGCTAAGATTCCTTAGCTTGTCTAGCAATCGAGACTCTTCGTCTTATATATCATAGTCGATCACATCCTCTCTATTGCAGTTACAGGCTTCAACGCTCTTCCATCTGTCAATCACCTCTACAAATAGTCTTTGTTCCACTGGAAGATTCCTTGAGACTCTTCAACTCCTCTGGCAATCACACTGAGGCCTCTTTGATTTTTCTGTGCAGAAACAATCAGTGGTTTCTGGAAGTTACACTATGAACCTCTTGAGCCTTATGCCTTTGGCACCTTTCACCTTTCCTTTCACATGTGGCCTCAGGCGGTGACCACACGCCTGTTCAGAAGGCACTTTCGCAATTCGCATTTCGACAATTCCTGTTGTGAGGCATCTCGACTCTCCAAGTCGTGATCTCTAAAGTGGAGATTAGCTTCATGCTATCTCCTCCCTTGAGCCTTCATCGATGTGACCATTGGTTGTGACCACAGCCTTATTCAAAAAAATATTTCTCACTTTCGCATTTCGTAACTTCGGGACTCCTGTGATGAAGAGTCTCGACTCTTGACTCCTCCAACCCTGGTATCTGAAACCTTTGTTGATTTGCCTGTTTCAGGATTTTGTAAGCCCGCTTCTCCTAGCACTTTAAAGAACATGCAAGTTCTCCTAGATCCAATGATGGTCGGACCATGCGCTCAGATCTAACGCTCAAGATTTGTCCTCCATCTTTGCACCCCTCCTGTCTAGATTCAGATCTGACGGTCATCAGGAATTTTGAATGGGATCCAACGATCATTGTTTCTCTTCATTGTTACGCTTATGATCTTTCCATGCCATCATCACTGTTGATCTTCCTTGCCTTTTCCATGCCATTATCTCTGCACTACTGGTCGTGATCTTTGCCATCAATGAAAAACATGCATACTCTGCACTATCTTTTCTGATCTTATCGAGCTTGCTCTGTTGCATCTTCCAAAAATACTTCTAGTGCCCACCTAGCACATTCTTCCTGTACTTAATCCATCTTCGTTGTTGTACTTGCCATCAATGACAAGAATACGTTGCCTATAAAACATGCCAACAATCTCCCCCTTTGGCATTGATGGCAACAAAGGCACCTGGACTCTTTTCTCCCCCTTTGACATCAATGTCAAAGAAAACATGTTCCCCCTGAGTTGTTGCAGTATTTTTATGAGGTATCAGATATTAAACCAACACAAACTCTCCCCCTGACAAGATGGACTCTCTTATTTGAGGCCTGCAGAATATTTGTATCTAAACCAGAGTCTTATCATTCTGATTCTTGGACCTGTTCATCTTTAGCTTCCACTGTATCCTATGTAGTATACTCAATATCGCTCACCTCTCGTATTGGGACTTCTTCATCAATCTTTTCTTTTCATAATTGGATGACTCCCCATGTCACTGTTCTCTCTGCTTCTGACTATTTTCCCCCTTTTGTTCCTAAGAGGTTATCTTTCCTTGACAAGGTCTTTCCTCTTGTTATCTCTACAGGATGTCATGTATATCATTTTGTAAAACAAAATGTTGTTGTTGAAGATGTTGTTGTCCAACTGAAACACTGCGTAATTGTAGCTTGTACTTTTTAAATAACCCTTGGATATCCCCATTGATTCTCATCGATCACTATTACTACAATTTCATTTTTCTTCCATGATGCATACAATCCAAGGCTTTTATGACCATATTCAATCACAAGAAAAAACTGCTACAACCACTCTCATACCTACTTTTCTTTTTCACTGATGAAGGACCTGTATCAGGTTTCTTAGGAGTATTTATTTCTTCCTTGTTGTATTCAATACCAGATTTGTCATTTGGTGATTTCTGACTATCCAAGATCTTATCCAGGGTCATGTAGTTGTTTAAGAACTTGCTTTGGGTGTTTAACTTCTCAACCTTCAAAACTTCAGCTTCCATCTTATGACATGATTCTTCTTCTGCTTCTTCCAAGGGATAGATGCTAACTGAACATTCTTTTATTGTATCTATGTCTTCTTCTTTACTTTCAGGGGAGGATTCAATATCAACATCATTAATTGACCTTATGCCTTTATTCACCACTTGTCATGAGTTTACATTTACCTTACACTCTTTGGAAGTGAACACCTCTTCACTGCCTCTGTCACACTTTTGACTTGTACTGAGCAAATTCTGTTTCAGACCATCCACAAGAAGAACGTATTGGGCATCTTCTTTGACATTACTCAAACTCACCATCCCTCTATCCTTGATTTTACCCGGTTCATCATTTTCAAGGATCACATCTCGTGTTTTGATTTTTCTTATAAGAAGAAGCTTATCCTTGTCTCCATTCATGTGCTTGGAACATCCACTGTCTATATTCCTAGAGGCCTTTTGTTTTTGAGTTGAAAGTGCTAGACCACCTTTTTCACTATCTTTCCTTTTCCATGTGTTGGCCTTTCTATCTAAGAACTTTATCCTTGGATCTGCTTTGTAATTCTTTAGATGGAAGTTTGCAGCTTTGTGGCCAAAGTTGTGACAGTTATAGCATTCAATCTCATTGTTCAATAGGTCAAAGTTATTGTTGAGGCGTTGTCTACTCATTGATTTTTTATTATTTATTGACCTCCTCAGTTGCATGTCTCTAGACTTAATTTGGAAATTTGCAATCTGTGATGATTTGTTACTTGGTTGTATCATTCTTTATTGTGGCAGATATTTATACCTTGAATGTCTTGCTTTCTCATATCTAAATTTTAAACAGTTTACAACTTTGTGACCAAAGTTAGAACAGAAAAAACAATATCCATAGAAAAATCCTTGGTACCTAGAAAATGGTTGTCTTCTTTGAGCAAGTCGATTTCTTCCATGTTGATGATTTCCTTGAGCAGGGAGTGCATTATTTCTTTGTTCTACAGATTCAGTCCTGGCACCTTTTTCTTTACTCCTCCTGCACGGTTGATTGTCTTCCTTTGTTTCTGCAGGTTTGTTGTTGTCATTGGTTGTAGATTTGACAAACTTGATGGGTTCTTTGTTTCTTGGATGACCACTACTTGATCCCTCTTCATAACCCAAACCAGCTTTCAGCTTTGGATTCCTTTGCTGATTCAGAATGGTGGCTAATCCTTCTGAGGCTTTGATACTTGACAGATTCTACTGATACAAGGCTTAAAACTTCTCCAACTCTTTCATTGTTTTCACTACTTCTTCTTCCAGGGCTTCAGATCTTGCCTTCTTTTCTGATAACTATTGTTTCCGATTGTCCTCTATTTTCTTTGCCTCTTCTAATTCCACTTTTAGCAGGGCAAATTCTTCACCAGGCTGTTTACTGTCTTTCTCGAACTGTATCAGCAATTGTTTTTGCTTTTTGTTCTTAATTCTGAGTCTGTCAATCTCTTCCAGTGTACTGATCAGTTCTCCTTCCATATCAACCATAGCTTCTTCTTCATTAGCCTCACTTCCTGTGATTTTATTATCATAATCATCTTGGGCCATAAGCATGAAGTCATTTACCTTATCTTCACAGGAAGAGTCATTATCGGTGTCTTTTGAGGAGTCATCATTGTTTACACAAACTTTTCTTTCTATCAAATCTTTTGGATTTGTACTTCTCTTCACCTTCAGAGTTCTGATCATGTTTCTTGTGTGGACATTTATTTGCAAAATGACCTATCTTACCACATTTGAAACATTTGAAGGGAAGCTTACCTTGGTACTTGTCTAATCCTTTCTTTAGTCTTCTCATGAATTTTTCTTCAATTTCATAAGGCTCAGAATCTTCATTCTTATCTTCTTTAAATGATGCTTCTCTAGAGGTGGTTTTATCTGTAACTATCCTCATTTCATATGTAGTCAATGTTCCTAGAATTTGATCAAAATCCAAATCCTTTATATCATTAAGTTATTCTATAGCTGATACCTTTGGGTTGAACCTATCTCGCAGAGATCTCAAAATTTTCTTAACTAAAGAGGATTCCTCAATTTTTTCACCAAGTGCTTTCATTGCATTTACTAGTTCTTCAACTCTCAGAAAATACTTCCCAATGGTTTCATCTTCTTTCATCTGTAGCTTTTCAAACTGTACTCTGTAGGTTTGAAGCTTCGTATCTTTTACCTTCTCATTACCTTCATAACTGCTAATGAGTTTGTCCCACATTTCTTTGGCAGTTTGAAGATGCATCACCTTTACAAACTCAGCTTCTGCAAGTCCATTCAAGATAGCATTCATTCCCTTAGCATTAAAGCTAAATTCTGACTTATCATCCTTGGAAGCTAGCACACCAGTCTTTATGTATCCAGTCTCTACTACATCCCAAACATCAGCACCTAAGGCCATTAGGTATATTCTCATTCTAACCTTCCAGAAGGCTAAGTTTGTTCCATTGAACAGAGGGGCCTTATTGGTTGAATTTCCTTCATGGCTTGACATGTTTAAGCTCTAGGATCTACCCTTAGATAAAAGGGGCCAGCTCTGATACCAATTGTTGGACAACTGAGAGGGGGGGGGTGAATCAGTTGTTACCGTGCTTAAACATTTTTTCTTATTTTAAACTCTTTATAGAGCACTCAATGACAATCACAATAATGCAGGGAAGTAAGCAATAGAACATTCAACATCATTCACACATATGAGATACACAGAGACAGATATTTCCTGAGGAAACCCATAAAGGGTAAAAACCTCTTCTTCTTTATATGATAAGTAATCTTTACATTTTGTACATTATCATACTTATGAGCACCAACTCATAATGAGGCCACAACCTCTGTTTTGCAAGTTGCTACTTGCTGAGAGCACCAACTCTCTGAATTCTCTAGAACCCAATAAAAGGAAGCACCGACTCCCTAGTTTCTCTAGCACCAACTCCCTGGTTTCTCTAGAACCCACTAGAAGGAAGCACCAACTAGACTAAAGCACCAACTTCCAGTTGCACAGGCACCGGCCTGTATATCAGAGAACCAATGTTCTCCATTGCACCTCCCTGCCACCCTAGTTTCTTTGGCTGCAACTAGATGGAAGCTATAACTCCCTGTGTTCAAGCACCCACTTGAACCTATGAGGACAACAGTCCTCCCTAGCACCTCCCTACCACCCTTAAATATCAATCTTTGCTACTAAAAAAAATTACAGTGATAAAATGTTCATCAATGGCTTATAAATCTCATCATTGTTCTGCTACAATGCTCTGCTCTACCTGCACCAGTCTCTTCCTGCACCCCTTCCTTACGCTTTATGTTCTTCTTTATTTCATGCTCTGCGCGCCATGTCCATTCTATGCACCATTCCTCTTCTGTGCATTTCAGTTGCTACAATATGCCTCCTTCTACACACCTGAATCACTCTCAACAGCAACACCCATCTCTTCTTTGTTATGCATTCTTATAGTCTATGTGCACCTTGTGCCTACCATATGCGCAATCCTTCTGCATGCTTTTCATAGCGCCATTGTTCTCCACATCAGGATATTCAATGCCACTCCACATTTCCATGGCTTCACTCCCTCGATCATCAACACACTCTCTCTGTTCTGCATGTTCTCCTCGTGTCGAGTCCTCTTCTTGATCATCATGGAAATTCCTCAGCTTCTCTGGTGGTTATAACGATGCGTTCATCACCATTGGGTGTTATGCTGAGATTCATTAGCCTATTTAGCAGTCGAGACTATTCATCTTCTCTATCATAGTCGAGCTCATCCTCTCTATTGCAGTTACAGGCTTCAATGCTCTTCCATCTGTCAATCACCTCTATGAACAGTCTTCATTCCACTGGCAGATGCCTTGAGACTCTTTAGCTCCTCTGGCAATCACATTGAGGCCTCTTTGATTTTTCTGTGCAGAAACAATCAGTGGTTTCTGGCAGTTACACTATGAACCTCTTGAGCCTTATGCCTTTGGCACCTTTCACATGTGGCCTCAAGCGGTGACCACACACCTATTCAGAAGGCGCTTTCGCGATTCGCATTTTGACAATTCTTGTTGTGAGGCATCTTGACTCTCCAAGTCGCGATCTTCGAAGTGGAGATTAGCTTCGTTCTAGCTCCTCCCTTGAGCCTTCATCGATGTGACCATTGGTTGTGACCACATCCTTATTCAAAAATGTATTTCGCACTTTCGCATTTCGTAACTTCGGGACTCCTGTGATGAAGAGTCTCGACTCTTGACTCCTCCAACTCCCTGTATCTAAAACCTTTGTTGATGTGCCTGTTTCAGGATTTTGTAAGCCCGCTTCCCCTAGCACTTTAAATAACGTGCAGGTTCTCCTAGATCCAACAATGGTCGGACCCTGCACTCGGATATAGTGCTCGATATTTTTCCTCCATCTTTGCGCCCCTCCTGTCTGGATTCATATCTGACGGTCATTGGGAATTTTGAATGGGATCCAACGATCATTGTTTCTCTTCATTGTTACGGTTCTGATCTTTTCATGCCATCATCGTTGTTGATCTTCCTTGCCTTTGCCATGCCATTATCCCTATGCTATTGGTCGTGATATTTTCCATCAATGACAAACACGCATACTCTGAACTATCTCTTATGATCTTATTGAGCTTGCTCTGCTGCGTCTTCCCAAAATACTTCTGGTTCCTGCTTAGCACATTCTTCCTGTACTTAAGCCATCGTCGTTGTTGTACTTGCCATCAATGACAAGAATACGCTGCCTGTAAAACATGCCAACAATGCCTTCTTCACAATCTTCTTCTTCTAAATATCTCTAACATGATGAGCATATTTCTTCTTGTTCTACACTTTTAATAGGATCTGACTCTGTGGTGGGATATTCCTTGGAATAGAGATTATGTGGCTTATCCCATAGTTATTTCATGGATGAACATTGTCCCGCTCTGTATTTTACTGAATCACATAATCCTTCCAAGATGAAATCCATTGACATTTTGTTTTTTTTCTTTTCAATTCCTTCTTCGTTGTGGTTTTTGGTTTCTTCAGACTGGTGTATCCTATAATAACTGAGTACCAAACATCATACCCATGTGCTCCTAAAAATGTTTTCATTTTATTGTTCCACATCGCATACTTCAGACCATTCTAACCATCAAACCATGGTATTCCATTAGCTTTGTATTCATTATCCATGACATCCATGATCTACCTTCTAGTGGTTAAACTTTTTCCTGAAGGAACTGGCTCTAAANACACGTTTACCACTTTTAACCACAATATATAAAATTCAACCTTATTAGCAGTATATCATCAATGTATCATATGTGATTGCATTCAATATATCATGATCATATAAACATAAGTAGCATCACATCACATAAAATACACAATACACCAGAATTTGCGTGGAAACCAAAATGGGAGAAAACCACAGAATGCTCTCTTATATATTGTCAAGAATACATTCATTGGAAGCACCAACTTCCCAATTCTCCAACTACAACTGGAAGGAGGCTACAAACCCCTATTTATAGGTTCCAACCTAAAGGAAGCTACAACTCCCTAAGTTCTCTAGCTCCAACCAGAAGTAGGCTACAACCCCCTGATTCTCAGGCTCCAACCTGAAGGAAGCTCCAACTCCCTGTGTTCTCTGGCACTAACCGGAAGGAGGCTACAACCCCCTTTCCTTGCCCTATCCTGTCTCCCTGAAATATAAATGTAGACCAAATTGTCACTACCACAATCATTGACATTGTCACATCAACCTGTAACCTATCATCTTGTCACTATGTCCAACATGTCATTGTATCCAACCTATCACCGTCACTATACCATCAACCTGTAACTGATCATCAACATATGTTGTACCAAAACTTGTACCATACTATGCATCAATTGTATACCAACAAGTCACTACCACTATCACTAGCATACCATCAACAACATGTCACCATCGTTGATACTCAAAATCAATGATACTAGATCCACGATCACCAAGAGCACCTCTTAACTAGATGCTCAACATCACCAACACATGCCTCTACCAAGAACCAACAATGTGCCTCAAAAATACACCAATGCATCAACAAGATACCAAAGGCATGACCATAACATCATCAACATGTAACCAAGATTTATCTCAAACCATGTGCCTCAAGCAAGTGCCAACATCCATAAACCATGTACCAAGAGATACCATCAAACATATGCCATATCACTCATATACCATACAACAAACCATATGCCAAGTATCCAATATGTGCCTCTAACAATGTATCATACCATCACCAAGGTGTACCATGCACAATCATTACCATGACATGCCTAAACCATGCACCATAAAAACATAAGCATAACCCTCAAAACTAACACATAATCATAGCTCAACTTCAACAACAAGATAATAGCACCTTCATCAAACTTTAACTCAGTCTCAAGGGACTTTTTTTTATTAGTCACAAACCCTAACTTTCAACAAGCATAACTCCATACTTGTAATGAATGATGGTCTAAACATTTAACCACGGATACTATGATATCTTTCTTACATCTCCTCAAAATTTCAAGGTCTGAAATTTCTCATAATAGAAGTTATAGCTAAAATGGAAAATCTTCCTGAATTTTATCCTATTCTATAGAGTGAACTTGTATAGCATGCCCCACGCTAAATATTTGATATATGATTCTAAAAATCCCACACATGATACTACACACTATAATCTATCCATTGCAATTGGTCTCATAGAATTTTAATCCTCTATTAAGAAGTTATAATTGTTTTATCTGGAACACTTGTTTGAGACTAGTTTTAGGAATATCCAAAAACCCTATCTTCCACAGAGTGTATCTCAAAAAATACAATGACCGAGAAGATGAAAGTTTTACCATAGGTACCTTGATATTTCTTCAAAATAGCTTCCAATTTTTGTTATTTGATTCATTCTAGAAACAAAGTTATAACGAAAATGGTAAGATGACCTTTAAATAACATACCTTAGAACACATCATCACAAGACTTCATCCCCCATTGGAATTTTGTCCTTCTTCACTTCATCTTCCCTCTAAAATTAGTCTCAGATATCCTTGGTTACCTCAGATAAGAATCACTTACTCACATAGAAGATATTCAATAGAATGCTTGTGTGAATATACTTATGAGTGACTTCTTGAGGTGTATATATACTTTTTCTAAGTAACCTATTTCCTTAACTTTAGGGCTTCTTGAAGTTTATTGTTACAACCACTTTACCCTTTCATTAATGACTTGCAACCAATTAGGGGCTTCTTAACCCATCTTTGGGGCTTCCAACTTCATGACCTCATAACTCCTCAACCATGAGGAACTACGTGACGTTGCACCTACCAATGGAAACATCATTGCGAGGAATATTCATCTATGAGTGTGTTACCTTAAACTACATTGTCCTTCATGTCCTTATTCCTTGATCAACTTTGGGTTCCATAACCACACTTTTGTGGCTTCGTGTAGACTTCATCAAATGCACCCATCACATCTGTTGACATCAACCATTTTTGTTGGCATCAATGATAACTAACTCACCATCAATCTTGATCACAACTCTAGGGTGTCTCAAATGCTCTAAGGGTAGAAATCAATGACAACCAATCGTCCAACACCTACACCAATGATAACATTGTAAATTTCCTCCTCGCCTATGAGGCAACCCCTATAGAAGGATGTGAGAATATATTACTTGAAAAATAAAAGTGTGTTCCTTCAAGCCTATAGACTTTCAGGTTTCATGGAGCATGTAACACAAATGGACCCTATGAGGACTCTTGAGATTGAAAATTTTTCTTGATTTTAGATTAATTTATGTATTCTTTGTTTTAGAATCACTTCAAATACTAGTTTTTAGATAGTGTAGATAGGTAGCCTTGAATAGAGTCTTACAATTAACTTAAAGGACATAATGATGAAGAGGTTGTTAATCCTATGACACATGACCTTATCAATTGTCAACATCTTCATTGAACTATCCATGTAGCATCCATACAAGTGACTCTATAACCTCTCTTGCTTCTCTTAAGAAAGGGGAGTGAAGGCCATGTGAAAAAATATTTAAAAGAAGGGATGACAATATCCAAGCTATCCTTAGGTTACACATTCCTCATCAAGTATATAAGCCAAATTGTATTATTGTAGTTGCATATATAGTGCACAATACCTCATCAAATAAGCACATCCCTAGATTGGTAAATTAAAGTCAAGTTGAGGAGTTTAATAATAATGTTGCAATTCTTTGTCCCATCACTTTATGGCACCGTTGCTAGGGAGGTGACAAAAAATACATTTAAGTCCATCTGAATTTTATTAAAAAAAAATCATTAGAATGGATGCATTGACCTAGAGTTAGATTTGGTATATTTTTATTAAGGACTCACGTTGTTGAAATAGGTACAATTAAACAAGGACGAAAACAAGAGGGTTGTGAAATGGACATCCAAAAATTAATTGAATAATTTGTTGATTTACCTCAAGGGGGAGTAGGGATTTTTTCAAATTTCTCTATAGAAGAAGGAGAAGAATCCCCATCTCACCACACCATGGCTAAATATGAAGAGAAACAATATGAAATATGTGTGTTCCCCATTTAGGAAACTAGTGGAGAAACAAAAATGAAGAACATCAATCTGTGTGCTCATCCTCGTTTTCATGACCTTATCACAGAACACCCTGATAATTTCCTTTTCCAATTTCAATTTGTTTGTAGGACATATGATTATGCATTGGAAGTTGAAAATGTCAAGCTTTTCCATCTACATCGAAGTAATTAGTCTTGAGGTGGTTTATGAGTTCATAAGGAAACAACATAATAATCTAGGAGCAAATGAAGCAAACATTCATTGAAAAATATAGGGACCATTGTAAGGCCATGGATACTAGAGATGAAATATTTAGAATGGTCTAATGAGTAAGTGAATCCCTAAAAGACTATGAGGAAATGTTTCAACTCAATTACAAGAGAGCTCATAGTTGCACACTGGATGATAACTCCCCCAAGATTATGTTGCTTAGAGGGGTAAGAGAGGAATTCATGGAAACTTTTAATCTCCTTCCAAGTGGATACATCTTCAAGTTGGAGTATGAATACATCAAGCAAGTATTCAAGAAATATGTTGGTTGTGGAGCCTGATTATATTCTTGTTTCATAGGTATTTGTTTTCAACTGTATTTATACCCCATGAAGACTATAAACCCCGAAATACTATACACCCCTCCACATGAGGGGGTTGCAGTGGGGGATTTACCCCTTGTGGGGTCTGAGGGAAAGAGATCCCCCGGCAGGGGTTCAGGGGATATCGTTCCCTGATGGGAGTTCGGGGGGGCGAATCCACCAAAGGAAAAATTTCCTTGTAAATGTATATTTAATTTCATTGTAAATCTAGATCGTTCATTATAAGGCCATAGATCTGAATGGTAGAAGTTATGTTAGGATTTTTTTTCCCTAGAAGGAAACCCTCTTTTATGAGGGAAATTTATTGTGGCTATGCATCATTGTGAATATTGTATTTTGAGAGAGGAGATTGTGAGAGGAAGTTACAGTGGGTGTGTTGTAGGTTGTATCCCATCATTTGTTGGATAATAAAAATGAAGGACCTGGCAATTTCTCTAGTGGACGTAGCCCACACTAGGTGAACCATGTATATCTGTGTCTCTATTTTATTATGTATCTTATGTGTTTTATTTCCACACTTGTTTTTATTTTATTTTTATGTGATCTTGTTTTTCTAACAACTGGTATCAGAGCGAAAGGTAACTCGTAGGAAAAGAGGGTTCCTGGTTCGAGTGGGAGCAATGGAGGAAGATGGAAACTTTAGGGTCAATAAATTTATATCAGAAGGATCTATTCCTACCATTGGATGGAATAGCATATAATTTGACGGCCATGAAGGACGAAGAATGGGAGGTTCTTGACAGAAAGGAACTAAGAACAATATGGTTGAGCTTGGCAGCATCGGTGGATTTCAATATTTCAAAAGAAAAGACAATGAAAGAGTTGATGGACGCATTGGATAAACTGTATGAAAAACCCTCAGTGTCCAATAAGGTATTTTTAATGAAGTGATTATTTAATATGAAGATGTCGGAAGGTGGGTATATTGCATATCATTTAAATTAATTTAATACGGTTACTAATCAACTAAGTTCTGTAAAAGTGGACTTTGAGGATGAGGTCGAGGCTCTTATAATCTTGTGCTCAATTCCATAAAGCTGGAATGGCTTGGTCATGGTTGTAAGTAACTCTGTCTCTGGATCAAACACTTTAAAATTTGATGATGTTGTTGATGTTATCCTTAGCAAGGAAATGCGATGGAAAAGCACAGGTGAGACATCAGGTAATGCGCTAAACATGGAGAACATGGGAAGAAAAAAGGAATGAGGAAAGAGCTCAGGGAACCATGGGAATTATAGGAAGGGGAGATCCAAATCCAGACTGGGAAAGATAGAGTGTTGGAATTGTGGGAAGAAAGGACATCTAAAGAAATACTGTAGAGCTCCAAAGAAACAAAGAGATGGACAGCAGGATAAAAATCAGGAAGCAAATGTAACAAGTGATGTCTTACAAGATGATTTGATTCTTTCTATAGATAATATTGTTAAGTCTTGGGTAGTAGATTCAAGGGCTTCATTTCATGTTGCACCCCATAGGAAACATTTTCTAGATTATGTTCAAGGTGATTTTGGACAGGTTCATCTGGGTGATGATGCACCATGCAAAATTGTTGGAATGGGAAAGGTAAAAATAAAGCGAAGGAATGGAAACCAATGGTTGTTGAAAGAGGTAAGACATGTTCTAGATCTAAGAAAAAATCTAATTTCAACAGAGAATTTGGAAAGTGAAGCTTGTATATCTATATTTATAGATAATGTGTGGAAGGTCACCAAAGGATCATTGGTGATAGCAAAAGGAGAGAAGGTAGGTACATTGTATTTATGTACTGGTATTACTAATTATTTTATCTCTTTAGTTTCTACAAGAGTGGATACAGCACTGTGGCATCATAGTCTTGAAAACATGAGTGAGAAGGGAATGCATATACTTCACAAAATAAATTTGTTGCCAGATCTTAAACAAATTGATTTGGATTTCTGTGAGCATTGTGTTTATGGAAAACAAAAGAGAGTCATATTTATCAAAGTTGGAAAAGAAAATAAGAGTGAAAGGTTAGAGATTTTGCATACAGATGTATGGGGAACAACTCAGATATCATCTCTTGGTGGTTATCATTATTATGTTACTTTTATTGATGATGCAACTAGAAAAACTTGGGTTTATTGAATTCAACAAAAATCTGATGCTTTTTATACTTTTAAGAAATGGAAAGCTTTGGTTGAGAATGAGATAGGAAAAAGGATGAATTTGTAAATTTGTTGAACCTACACATAATATATCTAGCTAAACAATGATACGCACATTTGCAGAGAGAATTAGAGAAAGAAGAAGAAGGAGAGAAAGAATGAAAGAATTCTCATTAACCGTTGTGAATAATGAATAGTTTACACATGATATACTTTGTATAGCTCAATGAGTGCGCACTGGAGATGAACCAATGCACCATAGTGGTGGTCTAGAGTGATCTGGACACACACCAGCAGTTATGGGAGTGAATTTCCACCTAGTATAGTCTCTCAAGCAGTTACGGGAGTGAACTGACACCTAGTTGAGTTAACTAGTCAACTAGTCTTCAGTTAACTGACTGAAGAGAGAGTAGTGAGGAGTTAACTCAGGGAATCAAAGCTAATGCATCAGTTTGGTGATGATCCCAGGGCAAGGTCGAATTTTCATGGTGATGATCGCAATGTTGCATGGTGATAAAACCCATGCAACATCTAAACTCAACTCAACTAGTCAAACTAAAGTGTCGACTGGAAGAGAATATTCTTCAGGTCGAATATTCTCTCCTAAAATATAGGAGACTGGATAATGACTAATTATGACTAATAAACAAGGAAAAACCTTAGGAAAAAAAAATCCTAGGTGTGTGCGAAGTAACCCCAACACACCCCTGAACATCACTATGGTGAAAATAAAGAATGGGTCTCGACAACGAGGCCATGTTAGGTACCCAAATACAAAATATACACTAAAAATAAAGCGAGGAAAGAGGGAAAACCTCATGGGAAAAACCCCCCCTCAAGGTACAATGTATGTAAAAATAAGAACTACGGTTGCTAGGCAACTGTGTCTTTCACTCCAAGACGACTTCACAGAGAATGGAACTTCTGCTCAGTGAAGGTCTTGGTGAAGATGTATGTCGTCTGTTCTACTGAAGGATGAAACTATAAGTCGATGATACCCTCGTGCACTAAGTCCTAGATGTAGTGTATGTGGATATTGATGAGCTTTGTCCGCTGCCTCTGAACCAGATCTATGCAGAACTTCAGAGTGCTCTGTTTGTCACACCAGATGATGATCGGTTGATGAAACTGAATGCCTAACGCAGTGAGAAAATGTTGTAGCCACATAGCCTGAATGGTTATGTTAACTACCCCTCTGTACTCTACCTCAGTTGAATATAGATAAATGGAAGCTTGCTTCTTGATCGACCAACAGATAGGCCCAAAACCAATACTGAGTGAGTAACTAGATGTGGACTTGCAATCGGTGTTATCATCAGCCCAGTCGAAATAAGTAAACCCGATGAGATATAATGTAGATTTTGATACATAATGAATCCCAAAGGTGATGGTGCCATGTACATATCAAAGGATACGCTTTGCATCTTTCCAATGTAGCTCATGCGGCTCCTACATGAACCTGGAAACTGCGCCAACTGCATATGATAGGTTTGGTCTAGAGTGTGTGAGATAAAATAAGCTCCCCATTAGTTGTCTGTACAGTGTGTTGTCAACCAGTGGAGTCTCCCCACCATCCTCAAGTTTGAATCCTGATAGGAAAGGAGTCGGAGCAGACTTGCAGTCTGTCATGTGAAATATCTCAAGGAGATCTCATGCATACTTGGACTGAGACATTTTGATGCCTGATGCATCCTGACTAATCTTGAGTCCAAGGAAGAAGTGTAGCGGACACATGTCTGTCATCAAAAACCTGTCATGTAGAATCCTCTTGACTGCAAAAATTGTTGAAGTCGAGTACATGGTGATCAGCAAATCATCAACATACAGAACTGAAAGTAGAAGTGAATCAGTCGTCCTGAGCATGTAGACATTCAGATCTGATTTACAACGTACAAAGTTCTGTGACAACAGGTAGGAATCCATCTTGGCATACCATTCCCTCGGAGCCTGCTTGAGGCCATAAAGTTACTTCTTCAATCGAAAGACCAAAGATAAGTCATGCATAAATCCCTGGAGTTGCTCCATGTAGATCTCCTCAGAGAGATCACCGTGAAGAAATTCATTCTTCATGTGCATATGATGGACTTCCCATCCCTTGACTGCTGAAATGGCAAGTTCCAATTGTATGGAATCCATATTCTCTATTGGAGAGAAGGTATCATCATAGTCAATACCATGAACCTGCTGAAAGCCTTTGGCGACAAGCATGGCTTTGCATTTGTTGATTTGTCCATCCATTGTGATCTTGGTCCTGTAGACCCATCTGCATCTGACAAGTTTCCTCCCAGAAGGAAGGGGAACCAGATCCCAATTCTGGCTCTCGAGGAGGGAGTTGTACTCCTCCTGCATGGTGGATTCCCAAAAGGGATTTCCAGCAGCCTCGCCATAAGACTGTGAATCTGAATACTGAACCAAGAAAATATGACTGGAAGGCAATGTTTCAGTGGCAGTGAGTGCAATAGGAGGCTCCTCGAAATCAGATTGAGTCCTCCTAGTATCGGTTGGATCACCAACAAGATCCACTGCATCCTGAAGAGTAATCGATGCCCACTTGGGCCTATGCTCTAGCTCTGCAACTGCATCTGGATGCTCTGACTCTGCACCTGACTGTACTGACTCTAAATCTGAATCTGAATCATCTGATTCCTCTGAATCAGAACTCTTGTCTAAAGAAGAGTTGGCATGTGCATGCTTATCATCTCGGACAGGTGGAAGAGTGAAGGTGTCTGCATGCGGCTGTTGAGGTACATGCGAGACACTTTCCTCGAATTGGACACTACGCTTAATGATGAGTCGGTTCGAGGAAAGATCAATAAGTCAATATCCCTTCACACTGTCGGGGTATCCAACAAAAAGGCACTTAGTGCTCTATGGATCAAGTGCCTTCCTCTTTTCATAGGGAATCTGGGCCCGTGCACGTGAACCGAAAATGCGAAACTAGGTCACTTCCGGTTTGAGGCCACTCCAAGCTTCAGAGAGGGTCTTGTCCTTGACATGTATATGGGGAGATCTGTTTTGGATGTATTTTTCACAATTAAGTGCTTCGGCCCATAGTCTCTATGGTAGTGACTTTGCATGCAGCAGGCAATATTCCATCTCCTTTAGAGATCGGTTTTTCCGCTCAGCAACTCTATTTTGCTGCGGAGTATAGGGAACTATGTGCTACAACTAAATCCATGCCTCATGGAAAAGATTATGGATCTCATGATTTACATACTCTCCCCTATTATCAGTTCAAAGGAATTTTATCTTCTCTCTAGACTGTGTCTCAACCAGGGCTTTGAAATCTTTGAGTTGTTGAAAGACCTCGGGTTTTTTCCTGAGAAAGTAGATACATGTAAAATGTGAGAAATCATCAACAAAAATGAGAACAAACCTCACTTTTCTAATCGATGGATGTGGAAAAGGACCCATGAGGTCACTATGGATCAGATCTAAAGGTGTGGAGGCTCTCTGAGACTTTCCCTTGTCGAATTTCTCTTGAGGGTGTTTCCCGAGAACACATCCCTCACACACTCTATTGGAGAAATGGATGTTTGGTAGACCATCAACCAATATTTTCTTGCTAAGATATTGCATGTATCTTAAATTCAAATGTCCAAACCTTTTGTGTCATATCCTACTACTTTCATCAGCATGAGTAAGCAGTATAGCAGAATCAAGTTCAATGAATTCAGAAAATGTATACAATCTAGACTGATGATTTACCTCACCGCTAGAAACCATGGAGTTGGTTTGTATGTCGTACTTTTCCATGGAATTTGGTGCGGATATGAATTTCTTTCCGGTGCCAGAATTTGTCATCTGATACAAAAAGAGAAGGTTGACAGAAAGTTTGGGAACGTGCATCACATTCTTGAAGCTTTCGTTGGTAAGTTCAATCCTTCCTTTGTCAGTGACTTCAACAGAAGAGTTGTCCCCCATCAGGATAGGAGGACCTTTTCATGCATCTAAAGAAGAATATACTAATTTTGAGGCGGCCATGTGATGTGATGCTCCTGATGTTGATTAAGGTTGGTTTTCATTGATGTCAACCCTTGAAGAAAGCCCCATAGCACAAAGGTTGGGAAATGGACCCAATATTGTTTGATGTAAAGATGACTCATTATTGTCTTTTCATGGTTGATAATAAGTAGAAATGGATGAACTCCAAAGTGTTCCCCTTATGGTGAAATCCCTCACGGGAAGACGCTTTGAGGATTGAGTTATCCTAGAAGTATGGTTAGATAACCCATGCTTATTTGTGGAATAATGAGATGAAATCCAGTGAATTTATCAGTGAAACTATCCTAGATGGATAGTTCTTGGCATGCCATTTCCGGTGGTATATGGAACATCACATAACTCCTCATGGTTTGAGAGTTATGGCCTTACAAAGTTGGAGGACCCTCATATGTCATCTAGAAGCCCCAAAAGGTCAAAGTTGTCAAAGTGGTTTAAGAGTTTTTAAAGGTAAATAATAAAGTGAAGTGATGAGTGCACTATAATTCAAAGTGAATACAAAATTAATTATTTAAATAATAAATTTAATGGAGAAATTAGAAGTGGGTTAACCCTAAAATAAGGAAAGTGGGCAAAGTGACCTAGAAGATGTTTTTAAGGAAGCTACTTGGAGAGTATAAATAAGAGGCAAGGATCTCTCATTTAAATCACACGTGGTCATATTGAATACCTATAGGTGTCTGAGGTAACCAAAGGATATCTAAGCTGGATTTCTGAGGGAAGGTGAAGAAAAGAAGGTTGGAATTCAAGGAAGGATAAATTCTTTTGATGATGCTTTCTAAGATCCAAATTCAATAAGACCAAATGTGTTGGTTAGAGTACAGTCTATAGTATGTGGTGTAACAGTTTCAGATCGATTCAACAAATATTATGTGTGGGGAACGCTCTACAAGGTCGCTCTCTAGAATAAGCTATAATTCAACAGGGTTGGTGCATAGTTGATGCACTTATTTATGGCACAGGTTGATTACAGGTTGAGGTACATGGTTCATGTATGTTTCATGTTTATTGGTACAGGTTTACAATGGTATATCTCACAATGATAGTGTGGCAGTGGTTCCATCATTCTACTTCTACTTCAGGGCAGTTGGACGGGTCAAGGACAAGTGGTTGTAGACACCTTACGGTTGTAGCTGGAGAACTTAGGGGGTTGAATCCTCCTTATGGTTGTAGCCAGAGAATTGGGGAGTTGGAGCTTCCCTCAGGTTGTATCCTAAGAAACTATGGGGTTGAAGCCTCCTTCCAGTTGTAGCTGGAAAACAAAGGAAGTTGGTGCTTCTAATGAATGTAATTCTTCAAGACATATAAGAAAAATAATTATGTGGTTTTCTCTCGATTTGGGTTTCCACGTAAAACATTGGTGTGTTGTGTATGTGTGTGATTGTTCATTTCTTATTGCTCATTATTGGATAATAATTCTACATTGATATAAAACTTGGATTATTTGGAGAAAAAGGATTATAATTACGATATTACTGATTCACCCCCCCCCCCCCTCTCAGTAATTCAACAATTGGTATCAGAGCAAGTTCCTTCATAAATCAGTTTAACCACTGAAAGGTAGATCATGGAGAGTACCAACTCAAATAAAAATGGAATACCACACTTTGATGGACAGAAGTATGATTTTTGGAGCATAAGGATGAAGACATATATACAAGCACAGGGGTTTGAAATTTGGCAATCAATTGTATATGGATACAAAGTACCAACAGTTCCACCAACAAATGACAAAGCAATGAAACTTGGTCAGAATAATTCCAAAGTTACAAATGCACTTTTGAATGGTCTCAGTGAAACAATATTCACAAAAGTTGCACATTGTAAATCCACTATAGAGATTTGGGACAAGCTTCGAAATATTTATGAAGGAGATATAAAATTCAAAGCGGAAAAACTTCAAACTTACAGAGGTCAGTTCGAACAATCAAAAATGAAGGAAGATGAGAATATTGCAACCTACTTCTTAAGATTTGACGAAACAGTCAATGCAATCATAGGATTGGGAGAAGAAATCGAAGAATTTGTAATTGTTCAAAAGGCAATAAGATCTCTTCCTATGAGATTCAACCCTAAGATATCAGCACTATAAGAAATATCGGATATGAACTCAATAAGCATGGATGGACTGCATGGAATATTCACAGCATATGAAATGAGAACTGAACAGGAAAATCCAGATGTAAAAGGAACAGCCTTCAAAGCATCCAAAAGATCAAAGCAAAAGAAAAAGGAACAAGAAGAATATATCAGTAGCAGCGACATCTCAAAAGATGATGAAGAAGTGGCCAACTTCATCAAAATACTGAACAAGGGAACCAATCGTAAGTATAGAGGTAAGCTTCCTTTAATTTGTTTTAATTTTGGTGGGATTGGTCATTTTGCTAACAAATGTCCTCATAAGAAAAACAGAAATGATGAAGGTTACTCAAAATTCAAACACACATATAAAGGAAAAATAACTACAAAGAAAGATTTCAAGAAAATCTTATGCATCAAAGAACACATCTCATCATCAAATGAAGATGAAATCAATGGCAGTGAGACAGGAAGAGTTCTATTCATGGAAGTAAAATATTCTGACAAAGAAGACTCTGAAGAAGAATATGAAGAAGTCGAAGAAGGATATGAAGAAGTCGAAAACGAAATTGAAGAGGCAGAAGTTGACTATCAAGAAGAATTAATGTGTGTCATAGAAGTTATTAGAAGAGAAAAGAAAAAAAACAAGAAACTACAAGCAGAACTAGACAAGAAAAAGGACACTCGAGAACTAGAATAAATGATCACAAGATTGAAGGTTCAAATAGAAGAAGATAAAAGAATTGAAGAAGAACTCAAAGAACAAATAGAAGAAAATGACAAGATCATTGGAAACTTGGAAGCAGAAATTGTCACACTAAGAAAGGATATTCAAAAGAAAAATATGCAGAATAGCATAAAATTTCTGGATGATATTATCAGCAGTCAAAAATCTCATCTTGACAAGTCTGGACTTGTATACAATCAAACAGAAAAGGGATCAAGCTCCAAAACAACAGAGCAAGAAACAAATCCAAAAAGTTATGCAAAAACAATCAAAGGGGATAAGAAGATTACAGGGACACTCCTCCACCGAGAAGATTCAGATTTTAGAATCAACAACAGACAGATAGGCCTCAAGAAGAAGAAAGAATCAAAAGAGCACCTTCTTTCAGAAGATCTTCAACTCCCAGGTATCAAACTATATTTTTTGGTTTATGTTATGCATGCAATAATTTTGGACATAAAGTTGTGAATTACAGAGCTAACAACAGGAACAATAACAACTTTGAGAGTTATACACAAAGGGGTCACTCAAGAAGACCTAGTGAAACACAAAGAAGAAGTTACAACAAGTTTGAATCTTTGAGCACTGAAGTGGAATGTTAAAAATGTAACAATTTTGGACACGTGGCCAAAAATTGCAAAATGACAGTCCCTCCTAAAGAACCTCAATAGAATAACAACAATCACAGACAAGAACCTCAGAAAATGATATGGATAAGAAAGCAAGATCAATATAGCAATGAAGAATGCACAGCCGCTCTACAAGCTAAGTAGAAGAAACACGGTTGGTATGTTGACAGTGGGTGTTCAAAACACATGACAGGTGATAGAGACAAATTTCTTACATTGAGAAAGGAAAGAAATGGATTAGTCTCCTTCAGAAATGATAATTCAACCAAAATCATTGGAGAAGGCACAGTTTGAATTGGAAACAAGAATAAAAAGGCACAAAATGTTCTATTGGTAGAAGATATGAAACATAATCTTCTAAGTGTGAGTAAAATGTGTGACCAAGGTCATAAAGTTACTTTCGATTCACAAAAGTGTGAGATAAGAAGAGAAGGTTCAGGGAAATTGGTCAATACAGCTGCAAGAACTTCAAACAACATATATGTGTTAAGTGAAATTAGAAATAAAAAGTGTTGTCTAGGAAAGGAATATGAAAGTTGGCTATGGCACAGAAGAATGGGTCACATGCATTTTGATAACCTTGTCAAAGTCAGCAAAAGAGAAGCAGTCAGAGAAATGTCCCATATCATGAAACCAACCAACACTTTATGCAAGCATTGTCAACAAGGAAAGAAAACAAAGACCAAGTTCAAATCAAAGGAATATTCAACAACAAGACCACTGGAAATTGTGCATACTGATCTAGTTGGACCAACTACAACAAAGGGCTTAAAAGGTGAGAGATACTTTATGTTATTAGTTGATGATTATACAGGAATGACTGCAGTTTTCTTTCTCAAGAACAAGTCAGAAGCTTTTGAAAACGTCAAGATCTAAAAGGAAATGGTTTAAAATGAGATGGATTCAAGAATCAAATGCTTGAGATCTAATAATGGAGGAGAGTTCAATTCAAAGGAATTTATGGAATATTGCAGCAGTCATGGAATAAAAAGGCAATTCTTCGTTGCTAGGACACCTCAACAGAATGGAGTTGTTGAAAGAAAGATCAGGATAGTACAGGAAATGGCTCGAACAATGCTAATGGATTCCAAATTGAAAAATATATTTTGGACACAGGAAATGCATACAGCAATTCACATTCAAAATAGAGTAATTCTTAGAAACAACACTGATAAAACTCCCTACGAGCTATGGAAAGAAAGACCAGAAAATGTGAAGCACTTCAGAGTTTTTGGAAGCAAATGCTACATCAAAAAATAAGATGGTAGAATGGGAAAGTTTGACTCTCGTGTGCACAAAGGAGTACTTGTTGGTTACTCAAGTACAAGGAAATAATACAAGTGTTACAATCTAAGATTGAACAAAGTTTTGGAAAGCATCAACGTAACAATTGATGAAACAGGTAGACCAGAATCAAAGGAAGAAGAAAACAAATCAATGGAACAACTTTTCTAAGAAGAAGAAGAAAAAGATGAAGTATAAGAGGAAGATGAAGAGAATCCGACAAAAACAGAAGAGAAATTTCAACAAGTATCTCCAAAGACACCTAGCAAACGAGTACAGAAGAATCATCCTTCAGATCAGATTATTGGAAACAAAGATGCAGGAGTTGAGACTAGAAGAAAAATGCGTTCACCAGAACAAACACACCTAGCACTCTTATCTACAATTGAACCAAATTGTTTTGAAGAATCCAACAAGGATGAATTTTGGAATAAGGCCATGAATGAAGAATTGGATCAAATAGAGAAAAATGACACTTGGGAACTGGTTCCAAGACCAAAGAATAAGAATGTGATGGGCACAAAATGGGTTTTCAGGAATAAATTAAATGAAGATGGACAAGTTACAAGGAACAAAGCTAGATTGGTATGTAAAGGATATGCATAGATTGAAGGAATCGACTTTGAAGAGACATTTACCCCATTTGCAAAAATGGAAGCAATCCAGTTGCTTTTAGCTTATGCATGCTCCAAAAATGTTAAAGTATATTAGATGGACGTAAAATCAGATTTTCTGAATGGGGAACTTGAAGAAGAAGTCTACATTAAACAACTAGAAGGATTTCAGTTGTCAGAGAACACAGATTATGTGTGTAAATTAAAGAAGGCTTTATATGGTCTAAAACAGGATCCTAGAGCATGGTACTCTAGATTGGATAAGTATCTACAGCAGGCAGGGTTCAGAAAAGGAATTGCAAACAGCAACCTCTACATCAAGGTAAGTGAAGGTAATATTTTATTAATTGAAGTTTATGTTGATGATATTATTTTTGGTAGTGATGATGACAGGTTAAGCCAGAAATTTGCAAAAGATATGCACAATGAATTTGAAATGTCGTTACTTGGAGAACTATCCTTCTTTTTGGGACTTCAGATACATCAAAGAAACCAAGGAATCTTTATTTCTCAAACCAAGTATATCAGAGAAATGATAAAGAGGTTCAAAAAGGAAGATTGCAAACCAGTTATCACTCCCATGCAAACCAGTTGCAAGTTGAGCAAAGATGATGATTCGAAGTCTATAGATCAAAGGAAATAAAGGTCAATGATTGGAAACCTACTATATGTGATAGCATCCAGACCAGATGTAATGCAGGCAGTTGGACAGGTGGCACAATTTTAAGCAACACCAAAGGAGTCACATGTGTTAGCAATGAAGAGGATTTTCAAATATCTCAAAGGAACAGAAGAGTTTGGATTATGGTATCCAAAAGGAAAGGATCCATCACTTATTTCCGACACAGATGCAGATTGGGCAGGTTGTATTGATGACCAACAAAGCACCAGTGGAGAAACATTCTACTTGGGTGAGTGTTTAGTATCATGGCTAAGCAAGAAACAATCATCAGTATCTTTATCTATAGCCGAGGTAGAGTATATTGCAGCAACATCATGTTGTACACAGGTTCTTTGGATGAAACAAACTCTGACAGGTATACAGGTTGAGTATAATGAGCCCATTCCAATCTATTGTGATAATACAAGCGCCATCAGTATCTCGAAGAACCCAGTGATTCACTCCAAGACGAAGAACATTCCAATCAAGTATCACTTTCTACGTGAGTAGGTTGTAGAAAAGAACATCAAAGTTGTGTATGTGGGCACAAAAGAACAATTGGCAGACATATTCACAAAACCACTTCCACGGGAATACTTTGAATATCTTCGCCAAAGACTTGGATTTATTTCTACTCCAAAATGAATGCTTTTTGAATGCTTATCTTATATGTCTTAGATTTACACGAGGAAGCACCATAAGAGGAAAATCCAGTCAAGGGGAGCAACCCCGAATGGAAAGATACCTTTGCCATTGATCACAAAGGGGGAGAGATTTATCAGATGCAGAGGACAAAGGCATGGTTCTGGGGGGAGAGATTTATCAGATACAGAGGACAGAGGCATGGTTCCAGGGGAGCATGAGTGACATGATTTAAGTATTGCATCAGATTGTTTTCATCAATTCCAAAGGGGAAGATTGTTGATTAAGGTTGGTTGTCATTGATGTCAACCCTTGAAGAAAGCCCCATAGCACAAAGGTTGGGTAGTGGACCCAAGATTGTTTGATGTAAAGGTGAATCATTATTTTCTTTTCATGGTTTATAATAAGTAGAAATGGATGAACTCCAAAGTGGTCCCCTTATGGTGAAATCCCTCACGGGAAGACGCTTTGAGGATTAAGTTATCCTAGAAGTATGGTTAGAGAACGCATGCTTATTTGTGGAATAATGAGATGAAATCCAGTGAATTTTCCAGTGAAACTATATTATATGGATAGTTCTTTTCATGCCATTTCCGGTGGTATGTGGAACGTCACATAACTCCTCACGGTTTGAGATTTATGGCCTTATGAAGTTGGAGGACCCTCATATGTCATCTAGAAGCCCCAAAAGGTCAAAGTAGTTAAAGTGGTTTAAGAGTTTTTAAAGGTAAATAATAAAGTGAAGTGATGAGTGCACTATAATTCAAAGTGAATATAAAATGAATTAATTAAATAATAAATTTAATGGAGAAATTAGAAGTGGGTTAACCCTAAAATAAGGAAAGTAGGCAAAGTGACCTAGAAGATGTTTTTAAGGAAGCTACTTGGAGAGTGTTATAACCCTATAATTCATAGTATCATCTGGTGACTGGAAATTTTTCACTCTGGGTGTATATTGGCTTGCAAATAATATTTCATCTCTGCCAATTATTTTCAAAGAAAAGAAAAGAAAATTCATGGTTGTTGACGTTGAGTGGTTTTTCCTAACCCCATGGAGACAAAAGCGAGGGAAACAGTGCACAAAATCCACATAATGCACTTATCCTAAGTTTCGGAGAAAATATGACTTTCTGCTCACAGAGTAAAGACAACACATAAATGAACGGTTTAGAGGTTGGCGCTGAGATCTACGGTTCACAAGATTTTTCGGAACCCCCCCCCCCCC
>ML822511.1:123752-173274 GCA_009831015.1 Picea engelmannii | reverse complement strand
GTTGGTGCATGGTTGATGCACTTGTTTATGGTACAGGTTGATTACAGGTTGAGGTACAGGTTGATGCATGGTTGATGCACTTGTTTATGGTACAGGTTGATTACAGGTTGAGGTACATGTTGATGCATGGTTGATGCATGGTTCAGGTTTATTGGTACAGGTTTACAATGGTATATATCCTAGTGATAGTGTGATATTGGTTCCATCATTCTACTTCTACTTCAGGGCGTTTGGACGAGGCAAGGACAAGTGGTTGTATCCACCTGTCAGTTGTAGTTGGAGAACTTAGGGGGTTGTAGCTAGAGAATTGGGGAGTTGGAGCTTCCCTCGGGTTGTATCCTGAGAAACTAGGGGGTTGGAGCCTCCTTCCAATTGCAGCTAGAAAACAAAGGAAGTTGGTGCTTCCAATGAATGTAATTCTTCAAGACATATAAGAAAAATCATTCTGTGGTTTTCTCCCGATTTGGGTTTCCACGTAAAACACTGGTGTACTGTGTATGTGTGTGATTGTTCATTTTTTATTTCTCATTATTGGATAATAATTCTACATTGATATAAAACTTGGATTATTTGGAGAAAAAGGATTATAATTACACTATTACTGATTCACCCCCCCTCTCAGTATTCCAACACCTGAATCTATGATCCAAGCATCGAGAGAGGAGTTGATGGCAATCAATGCATGGCTATAATTTCCTTTCTTGAAATTCGGATCTTCTGGCTTCTTCTTCTTGGCACCCTCAGGGATGCAATCTCCAAGGTTTTTTTGTTGAAGTATTTGAGACATCAGATCTATTTTTTTTTGCATGCATGTGGATTCTGAATGGAATCATTTGTGACAATACGTGCATTTCTCCCCTTTTCTTCCCTTTTCTCCTTTGGATCCGAAGGCATCAGTGAAAGGTTTTGTGTACCCTTCCTTCTTCAGATGTGCATGAGATTTCCATTTATCTTTATCTTTAGATTTCTGATATTTTTTACTGCCATCATGCAAATGAGTGCATGCACCCTTGGGCCTTTGATTGTTCCCATGTTGATGAGCTTCGTTTGCTCTTGTGTCAGGGATTCAATAAATTCCTCAAGAGAAGGCATCTTCCAGGTGACTCCAGAGGTGAATCTGACAGTATAGAATGTGGATACGGATACAGAGAATTCAGGACCAAGCTTGGAGAGAATGGTGAGAACCATTTGTTTATCCTCCTTTGATTTATCAACCCCACAAGATTTGAGTTGTGATAGTAAATCCTTGAATTTTGTAATGAATTCTTGGATATTATCGAAGATTTTTGGATCCAATGTGAGTAGCTCCACCTCCAACATGTGTCCCCTCATCTCATCCCATTTTCCATAGAGCCTTTCCAAGGTGGTCTAGGATTCAGTGGGAGTCTTACAAGAAGATATATGAAAAAGGAGATCGGGAGAAATAAGACTACAAATTGTTATGAGTGCCTCATCCATGCGATTTAAATACTTGGATTTTTCTATGGCTGATGTCGGTTCTATATCTATATTCAAGGTTAACATGTACAACCCTCTGGTTCGGAGATGTATGACTATTTTCTCCTTCCATGAAAAATAGTTAAGGTGTAAGAATGAATTCTTTTTGGAAATCCATCTTTCCACTGTCCTTGATCTTTTGTACCTGCAAAACTTTTTGGTGTAGATTTTGCTTAGCAGTCCATCGGCTTTGATACCATGTAAATGTGTTGAACCTGCACATAATAGATCTAGATAAACAATGATGATACACACATTTGCAGAGATAAATGGAGAAAGAAGAATAAGGAGAGAAAGAATGAAAGAATTCTCATTAATCGTTGTGAATAATGAATAGTTTAGAAATGATATACTCTGTATAGATCAATGAGTGTGCACTGAAGGTGAACCAATGCACCATAGTGGTGGTCTAGAGTGATCTGGACACACACCATCAGTTACGAGAGTGAACTGCCACCTAGTCTAGTCTCTCAGGCAGTGATGGGAGTGAATTGCCACCTAGTTGAGTTAACTAGTCAACTAGTCTTCAATTAACTAACTGAAGAGAGGGTAGTGAGAAGTTAACTCAGGGAATCAAGGCTAATGCATCAATTTGGTGATGATCCCAAGGCAAGGTCGAATTATCATGGTGATGATCCCAATGTTGCATGGTGATAAAACCAATGCAACATCTAAACTCAACTCAACTAGTCAAACTGAAGTGTTCACTGAAAGAGAATATTCTCCAGGTGGAATATGCTCCCCTAAAATATAGGAGACTGGATAATGACTAATTATGAATAATAAACAAGGAAAAATAAATCCTAGGTTTGTGTGTGAAGTAAATCCAATAGAAGTGTCTCGAGTTAGACAATGGAGGTGAATATTGTAGCAAGGAGTTTTATGATTTTGTTCATACCATGGGAGTCGTAGAGAGAAGACAATTTCCAGGAACACCACAATAAAATGGTGTGTCAAAAAGGATGAACAAGACAATCATGGAGTGTGCAAGGAGTATGAGATTGCATGTTGGTTTTCCCTTACAATTATGGGCAGATGTTGTAGATAATGTTGTTTACTTAATAAACAAAGGACCTTCAAGCTCTTTGGATGGTGGAATTCCAAAGGAGGAATGGATTGGTAAAAAGGTAAAAAAAAAAATTAAGACTTTTGGTTGTGAAGCATTTGTCCATATTGATAAAGAAAATAGAACAAAGCTTGAGGAAAAATCCAAGAAGTGTACCTTTATTGGATACGGTGTTAATGATTTTGGTTATCGCTTATGGGATTATGAAAATCAAAAAATCATTAGGAGTAGAGATGTCATATTCAATGAGAAGGTCATATACAAAGATCAGTTGCAAGGAAAGAAATAGGAAAAAGAAAAACCAAAATACATAGTGCTTGATGAGATCACTAAAAAATAAATTCCAAAGGTACCAGAAAATCAGAATGTACAACAACAAGAGAAGCAGGTACCTCAAACTCCTATAAGTGTTGTTATAAGATATACCAGGTTAAGTAGAACCCCTGAACGATACTCTCTTTCATTGTATTATTTATTGTTGACCGATTCTGGTGAACTAGAATGTTATGAAGAGGCAAATCAGGTAGACACTAAAAACAAATGGGAGCAAGGGATGAAAGAGGAAATGGATTCTCTGGTAAATAACCAGACTTGGGACTTGGTTCAGTTTCCTACAGGAAAAAGAGCATTGTAAAATAAATGGATTTACAAGTTGAAGGAAAAATATGGAGGCAAAAAACGGTACAAGGCTAGACTTTTTGTAAAGGGGTTTGCAAAAAAGAAAGGTATAGATTTTGATGAAATATTTTCTCTTATTGTTAAGATGAATTCAATTAGGACTATTTTAATTATTGTGGTAGTAGAAGATTTAAATATTGAACAGTTGGATGTAAGAACATATTTTCTCCATGGGAATTTGGAGGAAGATATTTATATGCAGCAGCCACAGGGGTATGAGGTCAAAGGGAAGGAAAATTTTGTATCTATGTTGAAGAAGAGCTTGTATGGCCTAAAGAAAGATCCAAGGCAGTAGTATTTAAAGTTTGATAGGTTTATGACAGACCAAGGTTATTGTAGATGTCAGTTTGATCACTGTGTTTATTTTAAAAGAATCAAAAAATGGAAGTTATATTATCTTGATATTGTATGTACATGAAATGCTTGTTGCAGGTTCTAATATGCAGGATATAAATGTTCTCAAGAATAAATTTGCTAATTCATTTGTGATGAAGGATTTGGGTGTTGCAAAGAAAATCCTTGGTATGAGAATAACAAGAGACAGGAAAAATTGCAAATTGGCATTGTCTCAGGGTGAGTACATAGAGGTGTTGGAGAGATTTAGAATGCAGAATGAAAAACCAGTCAATACACCTTTAGCCAGCCATTTAAAATTAAATAAGGAAATGTGTCCCAAGACACGGGAGGAGATAGAATACAAGTCCAGGGTCCCTTATTCATCAGCAATTCGCAGCTTGATGTATGTGATGGTTTGCACAAGACCAGATATTTCACATGCAGTGGGAGTTGTGAGTAGGTATATGAACAATCCAGGTAAAGAACATTGGGAGGCAGTAAAATGGATCCTCGAGTATTTGAGAGGTACTGCTACTCATGCATTATGTTTTGGAGGTTCATAAATTGTTCTACAGGGATATGTTGATTCAAATATGCCAAATGATAAAGATAGCAAGAGGAGCACCATAGGGTATGTTTTTATTTTAGGTGTAACAACAGTAAGTTGGATTTTGAAACTGAAAAAGGTTGTTTCACTTTCAACAATGGAAGCAAAGTATGTTGCTGCTACAGAAGCTAGTAAAGAGATGATTTGGTTACAGAGGTTCATGGAGGAATTAGGAAAAAAGCAGGAGAATAGCAGGTTGTACTTTGATAGTGAAAGTCCCATTAATATTGCAAAGAACTCAACCTTCCATTCAAATACTAATAATATACAAATTAGGTACTATTTCATATTATCCGTCTTGGAAGATGGAAATTTGAAGTTGGAAAAGATACATACTAGTCAGAATCCTCCATACATGTTAACAAAGGGAGTAACTAGGGAGAAGTTGAGTTTCTTCTCAGTTTCAATTGGTATTCAAGCATGAAGGTGAAGATGAGAAATTTTCCAGGTCCAAGGTGGAGTATAGTCTAGTAGGTACAACAGTAGTGGAGTTGTTGTGATCGGTCTCCAAGTGAGAGATTGTTGGTTGTGGAGGTTGATTATCTTCATGTTTCATACGTGTTTTTTTTCCACTGTGTTTATACCCCATGAAGACTATACACCCCTCCATGCAGGCAGGTTGCAGGGGGTATTTCCCCCCATGCGGGATCTGGGGGGCTCATCCCCCCGGTTGGGGGGTCCAGGGGCAAGTGGGCCCCCGAAAGAAAAAATTTCTTGTAAATGTATATTGTAATTTCATAGTAAATCTGGACCATTCATTATAAGGTCGCATATCTGATGGTAGAAGTTATGTTAGTGTTTTTTTCCCTAGAAGGAAACCCTCTTTTATGAGGGAAATGTGTTGCGGCTATGCATCAATGTGAATATTGTATTCTAAGAGAGGAGACTGTGAGAGAAAGAAGAGGAAGTTATAGCGAGTGTGTTGTAGGTTCTACACTTCATTTGTTGGATAATAAAAAGGAAGGACCTAGAAATTTCTCTGGTGGACGTAGCCCACATCGGCTGAACCACGTATATATGTGTCTCAGTCTCTATTGTATTGTGTATATTTTTTGTTTTATTTCTGCATTTGTTTTTATTTTGTTTCTCTGTGTTCCTGTTTTTCTAACAAACTACTCCAAGTCTAGAAGGAAGAAGAGTAAGAATGGAAAACATATTGCACCATAATCATCCAATTCTATAATTTTTACTAAAATTTAAATAAGAGTCTTGTTAGAGAATATGAAAAATGGAATTTTATAGTAATTGGATATGCATATGGATGCAGTGAAAACAAACATGAAGCAAGAAGAAGAAGAAGAAGAATATCAAGTTATTGCCTATCCAAAATGCACAAAAAAATGTGTTAGGAATGAATGTCCATTTAATATTATAGAATTTTGTGTAATTTTTGAAGAGCAACATCAAACTAAAAAATGCCCTTCCTTGAAAAGTATCAAGGCTACTTACCAGGGAACTAAAGAGAATATGGAGCCACTAGGCTTCATCAATCAAAGGAGGCAAGGATTACCTCGACCATTCCAACTAGGTATGTCTTGTTCCCATCTTCAATATTTTGTTGGATATAATGCACATTGCATACTAAACCTTGGTATCCTCCCAATAAACCTAGCTAGCCAATGAAAAATCAATGGAAATACCAAAACCATTCCAATCTTCCTTTCAATCATTTCCATCTCAATCTCCAATGAAAAACTACTAGTGGACTAACCCTCCACAAGGATTGACACCTCCAAACAAATAGTGACAATCATTTCTCCTACCTCCACCACAAAAAAACAATGCTCCAAAAAGTAATAAATAACAAATTCCAAAACAACCACAGTTGCCTACCCAAATAAAACCCAATCCAAACAATAGTTAGGTCTAATAGTTATACAATAATGAGATGGTCACCTAGCAAACCTACTCTATGGATCTTCAAGAGATCAATCTAATATCGGGGAAGGCACTCACAACCCCTCCTATTTTTATAAATCCCATAGAAGATAAGGGCTTTGAGTAGGATGAATCTCCTCCACAAGAATAACCTATCCCTAAACCAACACCCCCTTAGCATGAAATGATAAAAGCTAAGAATACTTACACCTACTTTAAGAATGAACTCCTAGGTGAATTTGAAAATGTATGTGTTGAAATTTGTCTCCTTCGAGATATTAAGGATGTTCCTATACACAACAAGTTCATAAAAGAAGAGTGAATTAAAAATCCAAGAAGATAGAGGAAACAATTTTAGTCAATGTGACAGGCCAACTAGAAAATCTTATGTTAGAAGAAATTTGTGTCCCTAAATACTTAGATCTAGGAAGCCTAGTTGTATATGTCTACATCAATAAGAATCTAATTTAGAAAACTCTAATTGATCTAGGGTGACCATCAATATTATGACAAAGGACACTATGCTTAGACTAGACCTTAAGGAATTGTTAAGACACACACCTGCTATACTCTAGTTAGTATATAGATCAACTATAAATCTAGGAGTCTTAGAGGATGTCATAATGTCCATTGATTCATGGGAGTATCCAATAGATTTTATAGTAATTCAAACCAATTCTAAATTGAATGGGTACCCCCTCATTTAGGAACACCTTATATGGCTACAGTTGATTCATATATCATCTGTAGGGTAGGAAGCATGGCCATCACAAATGGTCAAACTCAAAATAAATGTGTCTTCTACCCCTCTGCAAAGCCACTCATTTGTTGGATATTTGGTTGTCATTGATGTTGTTGGTAAGTTGGTTTTCATTGATGTCAATAGACGTGGTTTTCGTTGATGTCAATGGATGTGATGGGTGCAATTGAATATGTCTACAAGGATCCCTAGAGGTGTGGTCATGAAGCCCAAAGTTGTTTGATAAGAAAGAGGATGAATGAGAATACAAATGCATGCAACACACTCATAAATGGATAGTCCTCAGCATGTCATCTCCAATGGTAGGTGGTATTCCATGTGATTCCTCATGGTTGAGAATTTATGGTCTCTTGAAGGTGGAATCCCCGACGAATGGTTAAAAATCCCCTAAACGGTTGCAACAAGAAGTTACAAATCATTAATTAAAGGGTAAAGTGGTTGTAACAAGAAAGTACAGGTCGGCCCCAAAGTCAAGTAAAGGAGGTACTTGAAAAAGTATAAATACACATTAAGAACCTCTCATTTACATAATTCAATCTTGTGATCTCTTAGTACAAGTTTGGTACGATTTTTAGAGGGAAAATGAAGTGAAGAAACGAGAAATTCCAAGGGAAGATGAAGTCTTGTGATGATGTGTTCTAAGGTATGTTTTTAAAAGGTCATCTTGCTATTTTCGCTATAATTTTTTTTATAGAATGATTTAGATAGTGAAAATTGGAGGCTATTGAGAAGACATAGCAAGGTACATGTGGTGGATATTTCCACTTCTAGGTCTTTGTATTTTTGGAGATACACTCTTTTGAAGATGGGGTTTTTGACTAGTCCTTAAACTAGTCTCAAACAAGTGTTCAGGGTAAAATAGTCATAACTTCTTCATAGAGAATCCAATTTCTATGAGACCAATTGCATTGGAAATATTATATTATTTAGTATATTTTATGTGGTTTTCATAATCATATATCAAATATTGAGCGTGTGGCATGTTGTACAAGTTCACTCTCCATAATAGATTAGAATTCAGGAAGGTATGCCACTTTCACTATAAATTATGTTCTGGGAAGTTTTAGACCCTGAAATTTTGAGGAGATGGAGGAAATATCTCGAAGTACTTGTGGTTAAATGTTCAGACATTGGCTCACAATAATTTCATAGATATTCACCATGGAAGTCATAGTTCCTGAATGGTCTTAAAATATGTTTCAAATAATTCATCTTGGAATTTTTACTATAACTTATATTTTGGGACTTTTCAGACTGTCAAATTTTCATTGGTCTAACAATACATACAGAATTACCTCAAGTAGAAATTTCAAAATCATAAATTGAAAATTGAGCTCGTGGTGAATCTTACAAGTTTTCATATCTGAGGTGTGTCTTGACACATGATTTAAGACATATCTTTGGCACAGGTATGAGGTGCATGTCTTGGTGATGTTATGGTTTATGGTTTATGGAATATATTTTGGTATATGGTTGAGGTATATCATGAGTGATATGGCACATGTTTGACGCACAAATTTATGTACACGGTATGGTACATGGTTGATGCATGATATGGTTCAGGTTTGATACATGGTTGTGAAGGACCAGATCCTGTCACTGAGAGGGGGGGTGAATCAGTGACACAATAATTTTATCAATTTTATTTTGTAAATGCAATCAATATTTTAACACAATATTTTATCATGGAACCCAATTGGGAAAACCATAAAAACTTTTTTATTAACTGCAAAATTTTGTTTTACAGGTTACATAGAAGGAAGATGTTCTTCCTCTTAGATCATAACCCACTGATCAGGATGCACTCACACCCTTGTTCACCAGCACCAACTGGTAGGAGGTTACAACGCCCTATTTAGTCAACTACAACTAACAAGGAAGCACATACTCCCCTGCGGGCTTCAACCTACCCTTGCACCACCCAACCACCCTTAATATTTGAATCTAGAAAACTTATGTATCATGTCTTTACTGCTCCTATCTCTGCTTCTGTCATTTAATCTTCAATGTATCTACTGTAGTCCAATAAAGGTCTTCTATATCAAACATTGGATTGCATAATTCTTGCTTTGTCTCCTTCTATTCTTGATCTTCAATAAGACACTGACAAACACACTTTTCTAATTCACTTCTCAGCATATTTATAAGCCTTTAAACTTTTCAACGCAACTCTTCACAAACAACATGTATATTCATTTAATATTACATAACCCTTGTTTTCAAGTAACACAATCATTAACATGACTTTTCATAACCACACATTATTTTAACAACCATCTAACTTGTTTTTAAATCGATCATAGGTATGGATCAATTTCCTTTTTAACACGATTCCAAATCTCTGCAAATACTATAGAACCTGAGTTATGCTGAGGCACTTCCTTCAAACCATTTACATATAACCATATGCACAGAACCAGAGGCTTATCTTTCTCCCTTTGTTTTTTTATTCCATATGACTTCAGTTGGTAACCAGGCGCTAGGCCAAGCGAGTGCTTGATCACTTATCAAAATCAATGGTCACGTTTTAATCTCCCAATGAGATGGACGACTTTCGATACTTTGAGACTTTCTCCTTTGCGACTTCCAGCCTCTTTACAAATCTCCCGAATAAAAGATGTGTGTCCATAATCTTCAACGGTTGAGAATTCTCTTGAAGTGTTATTCAGATCGGATGACTCATGTCCACTTTAGGACTTCGGCTAATTCAATTTTTCCACTTCCCAGTTCTCCCGAAGTGAGATTCCCCGAAGTGTAAACCTCGAGTAACTTGACTTCATCCAATGGTCATTATTTAACCCGAAAAGGCTTAACACGATCCAACAGTTGTCGGGAATTTGACTATTTGGGATTTCAGGCCTTTGGCCTTTCTTATCCTATCCTTCTACTTTCCTTGATCCAATGGTCAGGATATCTTCTGAAGTGTTTCCTCAGTTCAGATGGCTTACATCTATTTTAGGACATTTGTGGCTTACTTTGTCCTTCCATTAAACATGATATTGCAGTCCTGATATCTCCCGAAGTGTTCTTCATATCTGACGGTTCACATTTACTTCGCGATTTAGACCTTTGGGTGATATTAGTTTTTCTCAACCCTTTTCTCTCGACATGGCCAACACCGAAGTTGACCACTGCTACCTTGGCACGCTCTGAATAGATAGGACAGTCTGCATTTACTTCGGGACTTCATATCAGATTATCTTCATCTTTGCTTATCCTATCCTTCCCCTTAAAGTGATCCAACGATCGATGTGTATTTAGAACCGTAACTTGCATGTGGTTTAATTCGTCGCCCAAACTCTGCAATTGAAGTTGTGCAATTGTTGGTGGGTGTTGGCCCTTGACCAAGTTTTGGGAGAGCCTTGGTCAAGTTTGACCTATTTTGGGACTTCGACAGCCTGTCGAAGGCGGAGCACAAGACGAAGCAAAGATCACAGGATCTCGGCCCCTTTTTGGGTCCTTTTTGGGATTTGGGATTATGTAATGGGTATGGGGATGTCGTCCCATGGGTTTACCCATGTTTAGGCCTATTTTTTAAAGTATAAATAGATGTCTAGGTAATGTAAGGAGAGACATAGGCATATATGTGTGTGTGTGTGTGTGTGTGTGTGTGTGTGTGTGTGTGTGTGTGTGTGTGTGTGTGTGTGTGATATTGGACTAAGTGATAAGTATGGATTGTAGATGCTTTGTGCATATTGTGTGAGATTCGCAGAGTTATGTGCAAGTAATTGTAAGAAGGCTTGGTGATGTACCCTAACTCGGAGAAGGAGGATCTGGCGAAGTGCGCATAGATCTCCTGTCTTCTGCGGAGTAGGATTTTGATGTTATGTGCCTGTAAGAAGCTTGATTGAAGATAATAAAGATGAAGATTTGGTGGACGTAGCCCAAGGGTGGGGGTGAACCACATACATGTTGTTTTTATATGCTTTGTGTGATGTGTTGATGTGTTTATGTCTTTACTTGCTAAATGCTTTGATATAGATAGATAGTTATGTTTATGCTTTGTGATAACGATGTATATGGATGTTAGATCTGACCTATGTGAATGTGCTTAGCTCTTGAATCTACTAGATCTAATCTACCTCTCTATGATAAGTGCTTAGATACATCAGATCTGAATGAATGATGTGATGCTCTGTTTTATCTGCGGAGTAGATAATGGTCAAATATTGTTGAACTATCGATGTTAAGTGCTCTGTTAAGTGTTAGAATCACAGATCTGTGTCCCAGCTAAGGTTGCATACATCTAAGTTCTGTAACCACCCCTTCCTCTACCTCAAGTGAGACTTCATATGCTTCCCAGGTGTTGCCAAAAGGGTCGGTATTTAGGGTTTTGTTGGTGCGTTGTTGTAGCGTTGAACCCTGGGTCTGCCCCTGTGCCAACAAATGGTTCACTTGTCGGGACCTGAAACTATGATTGCTGGGAACTAAGGAAGAAGAAGATTTGTGCAAAGATCTGACCTGAAACTGTGATTGCTGGGAACTGAGGAAGAAGAATCTTTGTGCAAAGATTCGACCTGAAACTGTGATTGTTGGGAACTCAGAAAGAAGAATCTTTGTGCAAAGATCTGATCTGAAATTGTGAAAGCTCTATGTGTAGATCTGTTGCCCTAGTGTGCCACATTCCACTTGACCTGTGAAGCTCTGTGCCAAGAAAAGAGGTCAGATCTGAAGAAAAGAGGTAAGATCTGGAAGCTTTGTGCTCTGATAACGGTAAGAATAGTGAAAATTTCTAGATCTGAAAGCTTTGTGCTCTGTAGAAGTAAGATAAGTGGAATTTTTTGTTTCAACAGTATGGATCTAGGTATGTTTGATAGATTCTATCCTAGCTTGAAAACTAGGGCACTAATAGATGAAGGAAGGTTTGACTTGCGTAGATATGATAAGAATAGTGAAATATATGTTATACCTATGCATAGAAAGAATGTTTGGACTAACAAGTGGATGCAGGATCCTAGAAAGAAATGTTTGTAGGTTATATACCATGATCCTAGCGCACAGTACAGGAAAGGTTGGGGATCATTTAAAAGAAAGAGATGATTAACCCTCTGTTACAGTTGCAAAAAACCGGGACATCTTGCTAAGGAATGCCCTGGGAGAAGACCTAGTTGTCTTTGTTGCAAAGCTATGGACCATGAAGTATTGGATTTCCCTAGAATGATTGCTAATCTTGACGGAATGAACATGAGACAAGAAAAACCTAAGGCAGATCCAGAAACTATGATTATGACAGAACCCCAGAAAGAATCAGAGAAAGTATTGCTACAGATAAAATACACCCTGAATGACCACCGACATTTCATCTTATCAGAGATATTCAAAGAAAAAACATGCATAGAAGAAAGAATAGGAGACTTCAACATTGACTGTGTTCTATATGAGGAAACACAGGTGAATATCATGACAGAAAGAACTTGGGAAGCTATAGGGAGGCCTTCTATAATTCCTTCATTAGGAGGGATAGGACTATTCAAAGGAAAGTTGATAAACCTATGTGGAAATCTTACCCAGATATCTATGAGTGCCAATGGAACTTTGACAGAAGAAGCATTCGAAGTTGTTAAATTTATTGAGGATAGCACTCCATTTACTATGTTTCTTGGAAAACCTTTGATTGAAAGAGATCAAGCCAGAAGGGAAGAAAAATAAGTCTTAGAACAAAAGAAGCAAGAGCTAAAAGATTTCATGACTAGAAGTATCACACACTTTATTGAAGAACAGAAGAACAGATCGAAGTTATTTAACACCAGAGACCCGGATGTCGAAGTTGCAAGAACACTAGAACACCCACAGAATATTGAAGTACCTATGCAAGATAAAGAGGAAGTATCACCCTCGACTCTTAGGAAAGAATCTCAATAGCACGAAGTAACTATGCCAAATGCAGATAAGAATTAAAATGGAAAAAGGAATACCGAGATGAAACTCACTGGAAAGAAGGCCAGAAAGCTAAGTAAGAAGAGAGCTAAGATCGAAAAGTTACAGAATGTTCCAAAGGGAACTTTGCAGAGGGAAAATTTGTAAAATTGGAGCTTCGTCGGGATAACAGAACAGCGTCAAATGCCACTTCGCTAGGGTGAAGCAATATAGTCGTTGGGAACAATATAACCGTTAGGCCGACCCTCTGAACGAGTAGAAATGCACTTATGGCTTGCCACCAGACCATTGGACTGTGTCGTAACCGACATAAAAGAGTTAATGAAGGTTTATCACCCGTTGCAAGAGATATGTTGCCATGTTATTGATTTATCCCGTCGCGCCATGCACCGAGAACACTTTTGATAACCGTGAATCTGAGCCTGCGAACTCGTTGATTTTACACAGTGATCATTGCGCTATTTTCCTCTATCCCATTGCAGTGTCTAAGTTACTCCTCGAACTCGAGAATTCCAACCCCAAGCATGTATGTCGGATGAATTCAGCGCTACAGAGAAAGTTGTCGAAGAAGTTATCATCGTCCTCATGATTGAACGAGTAATGTCGATGTCTGCAGGTATACAAGCATCATCGACGAGAGGACTGCAAGCCTCTTTGTCTACTTCTTGCGGAGCTGGATCATCCTAACCCTCAGTAGAAAAGAGAACCAAGCACAAAGACGATCAAGCAAATGTGAAGTTGATTGCAACCATATTTCCTTATTACATCCTGCCTCTAGCTGGCACAGTGAATCATGATAGTGTGCCAAGAGATTTTGAGTACACCATGGTCACTGCGTACCTCCCAAAGGGGATATGCGTAGTTCGAGTAGAGCAGGATAAGATAACAGCATTGAAGTTCAGCAACTTCAACCTCGGAGATCGCAAGATCTATGGTATGCTCGCCCCGTACAAGTACCTAACCAGAACGAAGGGGAAGAATTCAAAGATAATTCCCCAACTGTCGATGATGAACCTTGCACAGTCCACCCTGTTGAATGTCATGAAGATCCCACACTTCGGAAGACACCAGGAAGTCAACGCATGTGTCAAGTTTCTACTGTCATGTTACAATGACGGCTACTTATGGCTAGACCGTCGTATTACAGTTGACCCAATGTTGATCCACAGGCTCATAGGACTGAGTATGCAAGGACCCAACCTGTATGACTTCTACCCAGGAAAGGCCACAGATCGTACGCTAGAACAGAAGATCAAGGATACATTTGGAAATGTTGAGAAGGGAACAAGAGGATACAAGGTAGCTTCCATCCAGAGTGGCGCAGTGTGCCTAGCATGTCAACTGATAGTTGTAAAGTTAGTAAGGAAAAACCGACCTACGCAGGTCATCAGCTTTGTCGTTGACCTCGCAAGGAAGTGCGTGGAAGGCCTACGGATGAACTAGGCAAAGTACCTAGTTAACCAGTTGGAACTAGACTATTGAGAATCACAGGATCGGGGTTATGAATTTCATTTCAGCTAGCTCCTGATCCTCATTGCATTTTTTGCCTGGGAGATGCCGGAAGCTGAGATCTTCCCAGACATAGAGTCATTTGAACCACTTGTTGTGAAGTTATCTACCCTTTGGTATTCAAGTGATATGAACAAACAGTGGTAGTCAAAGGTTATGTTTCATACATATTACCTCCAGCTAAAGAGATCCATCGAAGTTGATCCTCACATGACTCCAAACACCTTACAAATTTTCCTTACCCTAATGAAGTTCAGCGTAGATCAACACTTCATCTACATTACAACGCGAGCAGATGAACATAAAGAGAAGCTCTAGTCATATTATAAACTTACAGAAGAAGACCTTGAGGAGATCAATAAGGAATGGTCCACTGACCTACTTATCCCCACCAACCCTACAGAAATATCTGATCTTGACAGCCCATAGGACACTCATAAAGAACATAATACACCCAAGAAGACTGAGGAGGTCCAAAATTTAAGCATCACCTCAGGAAAGACTGCTTCAGTGTAACCTGACTGAGGGGGTGATGATGAAGTAGAAGATGAACAGAAGCCAGGTGAAGTAACATCGCCCAGAGACAAGGTTGACCCATTGAAGAAGAGGGAGGTTTCCCCCCGAAACCTTCTTCCCAGAAGCAATCGAAAGCCACCATGACCAAGATGCAGACTGTCCTCACCTCCGATGATTTTGGCTTCATCATAGTAGCCCTGAACGATGCTTCACTGGAAATAGTAGAGAAACAAGAATCCAAGCAGGAAGAAATGTACGATAGAATTGGAGTCAAACTTCGAGGGGTACAGCAGGCCCTTTAGCCCAATCGCCCAGTCTCCACTATGCCCCTGCCATCGAAAGAACCAGAGTTGGGAGATGAGCCAGCCCAACTCCACAGGCTAGCTAATACAGTCGAAGCTCGCCTTCTACGAGCATAAGAAGAAACAAAACAAGCCACAAAGGCCTTGAAGCAAGTGCAAGGTATACTCATAGAACAACGCAATGCTGCAAAACAGGAAAATATTTCTCTTCAAGCGAAGTTCAATGAAGAAAAATCACAGATGCAGCAAGAAAAAGAACAGTTTCTCATGGAGCAACTCAAAGTGAAAGAAGCGGTCAGCAGATCACTTTGCTCTGTGACAGTCTTAAAAATAAAGGTAGAGGACCAATTCACACAGCAAGTAGAGCATCTTGTAGAATCTATCCATCAGCTACAGCAATGTATAGTAGACTTAGAGCTCCGCACAGTGCCCGAGACTCCGCGGGATGTAAGGGATCAAAGAGAAGCAACCGCCTGAAGCACAGTTGAAAGGATAAAGGCCCTTGCCATGGAATTCAAGCAGCTGAGTAATCGCAGTGCCTAGATGTATGAACAACTCACTGAGAACCCAGAATTGTAGGCACTGGAGTCACAACTCCAGGAAGAAAAGCAGCAAGCAGAGACAATACAGACGCAATTGAATCCCCTATCAGTTGTGGAAATAATGAAGCGATCCCAAGAGAAACGCACTGCCCAACAGCAGATCCACACTATCTAGAGAAGATTTATGGAAGTAACTCAGTGGCTCCAACCTGTACAAGATAATGCTTACCAATTTTTACAGAGGTCGAAGGCGGAGGAGCAGAACTGGAGCAGGTTGCCACTGCAGCTAAACAACACCTGGAGGGACCCGTCAACAACGCAGTCATCCAAGAGTTTGTTGAACATGAGGTTGTGGCACAACAACAATTCGAAGTAGCTCAAGCCAAGCTCGAGGCTTTCGAAGCAGAACTACCCATATCAGAGTGACTCGAGACAAGTCACAGGTGAATGTTGGGGGCTTGTTGGCCCTTGACCAAGTTTTGGGAGATCCTTGGTCAAGTTTGACCTATTTTGGGACTTCGAGAACCTGTCAAAGGTGGAGCGCAAGACGAAGAAAAGATCACGGTATCTCGGCCCCTTTTTGGGTCCTTTTTGGGATTTGGGATTATGTAACGGGTATGGGGACGTCGACCCATGGGCTTACCCATGTTTAGGCCTATTTTTTAAAGAATAAATAGATGTCTAGGCAATGTAAGGAGAGACATAAGCATATATGTGTGTGTGTGTGTGTGTGTGTGTGTGTGATATTGGGCTAAGTGCTAAGTATGAATTGTAGATGATTTGTGCATACTGTGTGAGATTCGCAGAGCTATGTGCAAGTAATTGTAAGAAGGCTTGGTGTTGTACCCTAACTCTAAGAAGGAGGATCTGGCGGAGTGCACGCAGATCTCTTGTCTTCTACGGAGTAGGATTTTGATGCTATGTGCTTGTAAGAAGCTTGACTGAAGATAATAAAGAATAAGAGTTGGTGGACGTAGCCCCAAGGTGGGGGTGAACCACGTACATGTTGTGTTGCTATGATTTGTGCGATGTGTTGATGTGTTTATGTATTTACTTTCTAAGTGCTTTGATATAGATAGATAGTTATGTTTATGCTTTGTGCTAACGATGTATATGGATGTTAGATCTGACCTATGTGAATGTGCTTAGTGCTTGAATCTGCTAGATATAATCTACCTCTCTATGATAAGTGCTTAGATACATCATATCTTAATGAATGATGTGATGCTTTGTTTTATCTGCGGAGTAGATAATGGTCAAATATTGATGAACTATCGGTGCTAAGTGCTTTGTTAAGTGTTAGAATCACATATATGTGTCCCAGCTAAGGTTGCAGACGTATGAGTCCTGCAACCACCCCTGCCTCTACCTCGAGTGAGACTTCATCTGCTTCGCAGGTGTTGTTGAAAGGGTTGTTAGTTAGGGTTTTGTTGGTGTGGTGTTGTAGTGTTGAACCCTGGGTCTGCCCCTATGCCAACAGTGGGTCAACCACATTCTTCTATCTTTGAATCAATGAGATCTGACAATCTAGAATAATTTTGGGATTTGAAATAACGTAAAGTTTAATTCTCCCTTCTCGCTCCGTAGTCAATCCTTGCCCTTGATCTGGTGCTTGTGTATCCAATGGTCCTGGTTTGTCCTGTGGGGATTCCAATCCTGATCATGTTTATGCATTGTGCTTTCCCTTCTGAGCTTCATGAGTGTCATCTCTTATGAGCTTCTGATCTTCAGTCGCTAACCCTCCTGAGCTCTTAATTTGTTAGTCCTTTTGTACATGGATTTTCATCTCTTTGTTCATACCAACTCATCATTATAACGTAAATACATTGGTTGTTGAAATCAATGACAATATGTCCAACAATATCCCCCTTTGTCATTGAGAGCAACACTCTAAATTCATACACAAACTCCCCCTATGATGATGCTTTTCTCTATGAAGTTACTCTCCCCCTTTGACATCAATGGAAAAGGGTTGCTCCCCCTATGGTAAATCTTTGTCTGTATGTATGTTACTGACCAGAATCTGAACTCGGGTAACTCTTCCTACAATCATACTTTTCTTGTCATAACTAAATGACTCCCCCTGTCAATATTCTCTCTCTACTTCTAACTTCTCTTCCCCTTTGTATCTAAAGGGGCAGTTCTTCTTGACAAGATCTCTCCCCCTGTCATTTCTATAGGATGCCATGTATACCACTATATGCATTCTATTGCTTCCATTGCAGATATTGTTGTCCTACAGGAACACTGAGCAACTGAACCTTATACTTTTCAAACGACCTTTCGCCCTGTCCATTGCTTCTCATCGATCTCTAACTAGATGTATCAATCTTTATTCAAGATGATTTTGATGTCTTCTTTAATTCAAAATAAAATTCTTCTTTAAACTAATATTCACAAACTTTGATCAACAATTATTATTGATATACTATTTGTCATGAATTCTTATTCATCAACCCAAAGCATCCATCGAAATATGTGGCTTTGTTTTACTCATTGTCTTTTGTATTTTTATTGTCTAGGTTTTATCCAACGTTTTTGGCGGTCTTTGACATCTGGAATTTTATTCAACTAATGACAAACTTGGTGATCCTCCATTTTGTCATTCCACTAATTTATTCGACAAGTTGGCAGTTTCATTGCCAGTTTCCACTAACATAAATGGCCCTTAAGCCCATGGTCACCCATATGACCGACGTGCAATGTATATATATATAATAAAAAAAAATCCAATGAATAGTCGAGATCCTTCGTCATCAGATCGAAATTTATTGTCTCTTTGACCAAAAGGTAGGGGGCCTGACATGTTGTCTTGGACTCCAGGATGGTGATTGTTTAGTGAATTCCAAGCACCTATAACCCCTTCCATACATTTTCACTACGCATCGAATAAGTATAGTGAGGGTTGTCTATATAAACCCACATAATCTTTTTCGCACTTCGAATGTGGGATATATCTTGTTACATGAGACAATCAGCACTGTCAATTTCTTGATTGTATGGTTGTTGAGGCTTATCACCTTTTCCTCTGCATCGATCGATTGCTCAGTCTTTCCATTGATCTTGTTTACCATCACAGTCCAGTTCAAAGGCTTTTACTTCCTCATCACATACTATCATGTGATCTACCTTAGATTTTGCCAAGAATACACTGTATGAGACTGCAGCACATCGTCCAAGTCATTCTTTGTTTCTGAATGCCATGACAGCACTGTGTTTTAATAACCTGCTAGTTCAAATCACATTCCATGTTTCTTCAAGCGAACTACATCATTTAGTATTTTCATTTTCATATTTGTACTTAATATATTCTCATCATCACCTCACTGCTGTAGAATTTTCCATTCATTGTCAAGTATGGTCTCTTGATATTTGATCTTTATTGTTTTTAAGTCATCCAATTTAACATCTTCACTCTCAACAATCTTATGTAATCTAAGATTGTAGCATTTGTATGCTTTCTTGGTAGAAGCATATCCAATAAAGATACCTTCATTAGATCTAGCATCAAATTTTCTGAGATTCTCATCAGGCCTTTTGATGTAACACTTGCTTCCAAAGACCTTGAAGTACTTTACCGAAGGAGCTTTCCCAAACCATATTTCATAAGGATTCTTATTACTATTAATCCTAAGCTGACCTCTATTTAACATGTATATTGTTGTGCCTACAGCTTCCCTCCAATATCCATCGGATAATATTGCTTCATTGAGAATAGTCCTTACAACCTCCTGGACTATTCTATTCCTTCTCTCAACAATCCAATTTTGTTGAGGTGTTCTGGCAGCAGAGAATTTTATTTTACTTTATTTTATTTTTATTTTTTATTTTTATGTTTCCATGAGTTTCACTGAAGAGGTTGAGTATTATTTTGTTTATTTAAGTTCAATAACATGTCCTTGTTTCATGTCGTATGTTTTGTGCACCCACTGTCAACATACCAGAGATCTTCTTTATCTTGGGATTTCAAGGCAATAAGACAATAAGCTTCTTTTGCTCTCTAATGAACTTTGGTTTTTCTGAGACTTCCATTAATCTTCAATTACAGGATTTATGTCCATAACTATGACATTTGAAGCATTCTAGGTTCGCTTCTTGTAGAGGTGCAAATGAGTTATAATTTATGATTTTAACTTGATTTACTTTTTGGTTATCTTTAAGGTTATATTTCTTAGCCCTCAAGTTTTTCCTTCCATATGCTCTACAATTCATAGCTTTGTGTCTAAAATTAAAGCATGCAAAACAATAACCAAAGAAAATGTGAGGATACATGTTTTGATAAACCTTGTTTGTAGTTGTCTTATATTCCTTCTTGATGGGTGGAAGTAGTCCTTTGGAGTTTTGATCATTACTTGTCTTTTCTTCATCTTTCTTCTTGAATGTACTGAGGAGAGTAGTTGCATAAGATTTTGAATTACCCCGGTTTTCTTCTTGAGAGTAACCTACTCCATTTTTGTTACCTGAATCCCTTTGTGTGGTAATAATCTTATCTAAGATTTTAGAGCTATTTTCATATCTTGTTCGAATAAGTTTTGTATCAAGTTCTTTTCTCGGGTGAACTAATTATGCCTCCATTCTTTCACATGTTATTTGTTTCTCTTTAAGAGACTTTTCTAGACTTTCTTCTATCCTCTTTGCTTCTAGGATTTGATTTTTCGGGTTTCTCGTGAGTTTCACCATCTCTTTTTCTTTATGTTTGTGTTTTTCCTTTTGTTCAACTACAAAAATTTTCAGTTGTCTATATATGTTTTTGTGTCTTCTTAACTCATCCAAGGCACTTAGAAGTTCTCCTTCCATATTAACCTCTGCTTCATCTTCTGGCCCTTCCTCGTGCTCAATTTATTCTATCTCATTAGGCTCTTCAATACCTAGAAAAAGGACTTCATCATCATCGTTGTCACTAGATTCTGATGAACTGTTGTTTTCTTCTTTTGAGTAAAAATTATTTTTCCCTTTGTAATACATTTTCTTGTAATTGGGTTTTCCCTTCTTCTTGTATTGTTTATTTGTGTCTTCTTCATATTCAGGGTCCTCCTTGGGATAGGGACACTTGGTTGCAAAGTGGCCAACCTTGCCACAATTAAAACATTTGAAAGGCAACTTGTCTTTGTACCTCCCTGATCCTTTCTGAAGTTTTTTAATAAAATTGGCTTCTTGTACATCGGATTCTTCATGATGGTTGGGTTGAGGTTTTTTATTCTACCTCATCTTTGTCTTAGATGCTTTAAAGGATATTTCATCTTTTTTTTATTTATCATTCCATGTTCTCATTTCATATGCTGTAAAAATTCCATGAAGTTGGTCAACTATGAGTGTGTTTAGATCAGATCTATCTTCAATTGTAGAAATATTGGCATCATCTCTCATAGGTAATGACCTTAGTATTTTTTGCACAATAGGTTTATCTGTAATTTCTTCTCTTGTCGCTCTGATTGAGTTAACCACTTCATCTACCCTATGAAAGTACTCAGCAATATTTTCTTCTTCTTTCATTTTCATATTTTCAAAATGAGTTCTATAGGTCTATAGTTTGGCTTCCTTGACTTTGTCATATCCTTCATATATAACCTCCAACTTGTCCCAGATTTATTTGGCTGATTTACAATGCATAACCTTCACACATATAGAATTAGTCAAACCTCCTAGAATTCCATTTACTGCTCTTGAGTTGTCATAATATATTTTATTTCCTGCAGCGTCTTTGGGTGGAAGAGTTGGTGTAGTGTAACCATCTACAACATATTTCCAGATATCAAAACCAAGAGCCAACAGGAAATTTTTCATTATTATTTTCCATAGAGCATAGACTTCTCCATTGAAAAATGGTGCTTTGTTGTTAGACATTCCCTCTTTTTGATCCATCTTCAGGATCTACCTTCCAGTTGTTAGACTATGTTGAAGGCAACCCGCTCTGATACCAATTGAAGGACCAGATCATGTCACTAAGAGGGGGGGTGAATCAGTGACACAATAATTTTATCAATATTTCTTTTGTTAATGAAATCAATATTTTAACACAATATTTTATCATGGAACCCAATTGGGAAAACCAAAAACACTTTTCTATTAACTACAAAATTATGTTTTACAAGTTACATAGATGGAATATGTTCTTCCTCTTAGATCATCACCAACTGATCAGGATGCACCCACACCCTTGTTCACCAGCACCAACTAGTAGGAGGTTACAACCCCCTATTTAGTCAGCTACAACTGAAAAGGAAGAACCTACTCCCCTGCAGGCTTCAACCTGCCCCTGCACCACCCAACTACCCTTAATATCTGAATCTAGAAAACTTTTGTATCATGTCTTGACTACTCCTCTCTCGGCTTCTGTCGTTTAATATTCAATGTATCTGTTGCAGTCCAATAAAGGTCTTCTATATCAAACACTGGATTGCATAACTATTGCTCTATCTCCTTCTGTTATTGATCTTCAATAAGACATTGACAGACACACTTTTCTAATTCACTTCTCAACATATTTATAAGCCTTTAAACTTTTCAATTCAACTCTTCACAAACAACATGTATGTTCATTTAATATTACATAACCCGTGTTTTTAAGTAACACAGTCATTAACATGAATTTTCATAACCACACATTATTTTAACAACCTTCTAACTTGGTTTTAAATTGATCATAGGTATGGATCGATTTCCTTTTTAATTCAATTCCAAATCTCTACAAATACTACAGAAACTGAGTTTTGTTGAGGAACTTCCTTCAAACCATTTACATATAACCATACGCGCAGAACCGTGGGATTATTAATTTAAGTGGTGCTTATTCTTTATCCCTTTTTTTCTTTATTCCATATGACCTCAGTTGGTAACGAAGCACTAGGCCAAGCGAGTGCTTGATCACTTATCAAAATCAACAGTCATGTTTTAATCTCATGATGAGATGGACGACTGTCGGTACTTCGAGACTTCATCCTTTGCGACTTCCAACCTCTTTACAAGTCTCCCGAATAAAATACATGTTTCCATAATCTTCAATGGTTGATAATGCTCCCAAAGTGTTCTTCATATCAAATGACTCATGTCCACTTTGAGACTTCGGCCTTCGAGACTTCGAGTAATTCAATTTTTCCACTTCCCAGTTCTCTCGGAGTGAGATTCCCCAAAGTGTAAACCTCGAGTAACTTGACTTCATCCAATGGTCATTATTTAACCCGAAAAGGCTTAACACGATCCAACGGCTGTCAAGAATTTGGCTATTTGGGATTTCAAGCCTTTGGCCTTGCTTATCCTATCCTTCTACTTTCCTTGATCCGACGGTCAGGATATCTTCTAAAGTGTTTCCTCAGTTCAGACGGCTTACGTCTATGTCGGTACATGTGTGGCTTACTCTGTCCTTCCATTAAAAATGATTTGAAGGTCTTGATATCTCCCGAAGTGTTCTTCATATCGGATGGTTCACATTTACTTCGGGATTTCGGCCTTCGAGTGATATTACTTGTTCTCAACCCTTTTCTCCCGAAGTGGTCAGTGTCGAAGTTGACCACTGCTACCTTGGCATGCTCTGAATAGATCAGGCGGTCCTCATTTACTTCAGGACTTCATATTGAATGGTCTTTGTCTTTGCTTATCCTATCCTTCCACTTAAAGTGATCCAATGGTCAATGTGGATTGTGGAACCGTAACTTGTGTGTGGTATAATTCGTCGCCCAAACTCCACAATTGAAGTTGTGCAATTGTTGGTGGGTCAACCACAGTCTTCAATCTTTGAATCAATGAGATCCGATGATCTAGAATAATTGTGGGATTGGAAATAACCTAAGGTTTAATTATCCCTTCGCGCTCTGCAATCAATCCCTTCCCTTGATCTGGTGCTTGTGTATCCAATGGTCCTAGTTTGTCCTGTGGGGATTTCGATCCCGATCATGTTACTGCATTTTTCTTTCCCTTATGAGCTTCATGTGAATCATCTCTTCTGAGCTTCTGATCTTCAATCACTAACCCTCCTGAGATCTTAATTTGTTAGTCCTTTTGTACATGGATTTTCATCTCTTTGTTCATACAAACTCATCATTATAATGTAAATACATCGGTTATTGACATCAATGACAATATGTCCAACAGGTTGATGTACATGGTATGGTACACATTTCGGTACATGTTTGTTGTACATGGTATGGTACAGGTTTCGATACATGGTTGATGCATGATATGGTTTAGGTTTGATACATGCTTGATGTAAATGGTATGCTATAGGTTTTGGTACATGATTCATATACATGGTTGATGTACATCATATGGTGATGGTTTTGGTATCCATGTGAGTGGATTTGGTTATAGTTGGTGGATGATGGTATATTAGTGATAGTGACAGTGATAGTGATAGTGACAGTGACAGGGACAGTAACAAGTGATTGGATGATCATCAGTTACAGGTTGATGTGACAATGATAGTGGTAGTGACAGTGACAGTGGAAATGACACTGACAGTGATAAGTTGGATGATTGGTTGATCATCAGTGACAGGTTGATGTATTGATGAGATAGTGGCAGTGGCAATATCAGTGGTAGTGACAGGTTGATTCTACATTTATATTTCAGGGTGGCAGGACGGGGCAAGGAAAGGGGGTTGTAGCCTCCTTATGGTTGGTGTCGGAGAACTCACAGAGTTGGAGCTTCCTTCAAGTTGGTGCATGTAAATTAGGGGTTCATAGCCTCCTTCCGGTTGGTGTCAGAGAACTCAGGGAGTTGGAGCTTCCTTCAGGTTGGATCTTGTCAATCAGGGGTCGTAGCCTCCTTCCGATTCGTACTGAAGAATTCTGGGGTTTGGAGCTTCCTTCAGGTTGGTTCTTGTAAATTAGGGGGTTGGTGCCTCCTTCCAGTTGGTGTTGGATAATTGGGAAGTTGATGCTTCCTATGAATGTATTCTTGATATATATAAGAAATACTTTTTTGGTTTTCTCCCATTTGGGTTTCCACATAAATTATGGTGTATTGTGTATCTGATGTGATATTGTTGAATGGTATTTCTTATGGTTATATGATCATGATATATTGAATGCAATCATAAATGATATACTGCTAATAAAATTGAATTTTATATATTGTGATTGAAACTGGTAAAAAGTGCCCATATTTATCCCCCCCCCTCTTAGTATTCCAACAATTGGTATCAGAGTGAGGTTCTTCAAGAAAACAGTTTGACCACTGGAAGGAAGATCATGGAGTACACTAATATTGGAGTACCACAGTTTGATGGAAAAAACTATGCCTTCTAGAGAAAAAGGATGAAGATATATATACAATCACAGAGATTTGATGTTTTGCAAGCAGTAGTATATGGATATACAACACCTACCACTAACTCAGTGAAAATAATTCAAAGGCTAAAAATATGATTTTGAATGGTCTAGATCACTCAGTATAAGTAAAATTTGATTCTGCAAAGTATATTTGGGACAAACTTCAAAATGTCTACGAAGGAGATTCCAAAGTCAAAGGGGCCAAGATTCAAACTTATAGAGGTCAATTTGAACAGCTAACAATGAAGGAAGATGAAGATATTACAGCCTACTTTCTATGAGTTGATGAAATAGTGAACGTTATTAAATGCTTGGGAGAAGAAGTTAAAGAACCAGTCATTGTCTAGAAGATACTAAAGTCTCTTCCGATAATATTTGATCCTAATATTTTAGCACTAGAAGAAAGAGCAGATATTGGTATGATAAGAATGGACGAGCTACATGGAATATTTATAGCTTATGAAATGAGAAAAAAATAGGAGAACAACTTATGAAGGACGCATCTTTCAAAGCATATTAACAATTGGAATCAGTGGATAAGTGGAATCAATTAGTCACAAGAAGGCAAGCAGTGAAAGGCACAACAGAATAAGGAAGAGAAATTGTCAGTAGAAGTTATATTATCAGAGTGAAATTGTTGAATTATGTGGGCATTGATGTGAACTTGACAAGCCATGAAGACTGGAAGCCAAGTAACTTTGAATTATTTTTATATATGTTGGTGAATTACAAGAGGAAGAACCAATGTAAAAGCATCCCTAGAAGAGAGGAAAGGAAGTATAGAAGCCCCACATTGATCTACATGACATATTGCAAAGAAGTCAAGGGGAGATAAATCATCAGAGATAAAGACCAGATTAGAAGCATGACGATAGTGGAAGACATGTTGATAGGGGGAGTTACCCTTTTACTCATGATGTCAAAGGGGGAGAAAGAGAAAGATAAAAATCTAAAGATTAGAAGCATGAAGACAGGGGGAGAAGCCCCAAGGGGAGATACCATTTTCCATTGATGTCAAAGGGGAGAGAAACATGAGGAGATAAAGATCATAAGCATTAGTCACATGTGGAGTATGATTGTTGGAGTATGAGTGTTGCCATCAATGCCAAAGGGTTAGATTGTTTGATAGTTGGTTTCCATTGATGTTGTTAGTAAGTTGGTTTTCATTGATGACAACAGACGTGGTGGTCATTGATTTCAACATATGTGATGGGTGCATTTGAATAAGTATACAAGAATCCCCAAAGGTGTGATCATGAAGACCAAAGTTGTTTGATAAAAAAGAGGACGAAGGAAAATACAAATGCATGCAACACACTCATAGATGGATAGTCCTCGTCATGTCATCTCCAATGGTAGGTGGTATTCCATGTGGTTCCTCACGGTTGAGAAGTTAAGGTCTCTTGAAAGTGGAAGCCGTAAAGAATGGTTAAGAATCCCCTAAACGGTTTCAATAAGAATTTACAAGTCATTAATTAAAGGGTAAAGTGGTTGTAACAAGAAATTACAGGTTGGCATGCTATATCTCTTCTAGAGGGATTAAAGTAGACCAAGTTAAACACAATGAACTACTAAATGAATTTTTTAGTTAAGAGTTTTTTTTTCTGAGATGGACACCAAGGAGAGATGGAGGATGACGATGACGATGGCACTTTGATTTTTGAGGGTTTCTCAGAATTAATGAAGATAGTCTGAACAGGGTTACATTATGACCATAGAGTACTAGATCTATGCACCTACTCCCTCGTTATCAAGATGTCATTGTTTTAGGACGCGGTTACAGGCCTTCCCGGAGCTTGTAGACACTACAAGACAAGAACCCTACCTTTTCTTGGTAGTTGTAGGGAATCTCTCCTTTGCACAGACACCCAGATGATCTCTGAAAAATGACAGGTGGGAACTTTCTTTAACTCCATAGGGCCCACTATGATGGGCGACAGAGTAGGTCTACAAACACGCGGTGGGGTATCTGGAGGCTCAGATTTCTCGACGATGGATTGGCTAGTTCCGATAACCCTGTTTGACCAGCAGACTACTAGAACGATCTTGCCCGAAGTTTGGGGTGGGAGTCTTCCTTTCGAATCCGAACCTACTAGCGTTTTTGGTGGTATCTTGGGACTTATGGTGGGGGAGTATTCATTGGGTATAAGTGACTCCTTCATGGACTTTATTGATCCCCAGGTTTTTGAGCCACAAAATGGGGCCACAGTAGATCTCACGACCACACAGGACTTCTCTCCCTCATACTTCTTGGAGGTAACCGACCAACTGGACATTCCAACTATCAGGCTGGAGCACGAAAATAACAACCCTACTATTTGCCCAGACCGATTGTTGGCCTCTCCCTCTACTCTCGAAAATAACTCCTCCTCCATCCAAAAGGGGGAACACACTCACAACACACATCACATCTCGGAAGGCTGACCGACGAAAGCTTTCCATTGTATAAAGGAAAGACTGAGTGCAAGGTGACTTGCTTTCGGGGAGGACGTGGCTATAGATAGGGTCCTGGATTTCTCAGAACGTGCAGTGGTGGGCCGGGTCAGAGGGAAAAAACTGGGCATGGCGTACCTCAAAAGTTGGGTTCACACTTACTGGCTCCCAAAGCTCACCAAGATGTCCCATATCAAGTTACTCACCAGGGGGTGGTTTTCATTTGTCTTTTCTTCTTTAGCTGAGGTGGATTGGGTACTTAAGAAGGTCTGGAGCATTGTTTCTACCCTGACCCTCCTCAAATGTTGGACGCCCACCTTTGATGTGAAGCGTGAGCGGGTAGATGAGGAACCCATTTGGGTAAGACTTATGGGCCTTCCGATTCAGTTTTGGAATTCTCATCGTTTTGAAGCACTTGGAAATTTTCTGGGATGTTACCTTGAGGTGGACATGTCTTTTGAAAAAACCAGGACCATGACTGTGGCTCGCATATTAGTACAGATCAATCTACATAAGGGTCTATATCAGGAGGTCCTTGTTCAATCAACGACGGGGGAATTTGTTCATACCTTGGATTACGAGGGAATCTCTTTCTGTTGCCATAGATGTCATCTATATGGAAATGGGGTGGCACACTGCCCACTCAACTCCAAAGGAGAAACCCGAAAGACAAAGGGGTTTAGCTCCCCCAACTCTCCCCCGCGGAAAAAGTGGGAAGCCCAGCAGGAAGCAGGGGCCAATAACAACCAGGCCCAACAGACCTTGGGAGCTCGAAGCTCGGACATACAGGAATCATCCAGTGAACACAACCAGGGCTCGGGGCCGCATTCATTCACAACCACTGCTCCCCTATCCACACCTTCTCTAGAGCATCTACTTCGATGCGAACACACTTTATCGGGTATGACAACATTGGATACTTCACATACTTCTTTGGATTCCACTATTCCTTTTGTTCTAAGTCTGTTGTTTTTATGAGTGGGAAGTCTCTCTCCTGTATCATTCTGGCCCCCTTACACTTCTCTTTCTCCTCCACTTCGTCGGTCAATGAGCCCTTGTTGGTCACACCTTCCCTAAACTTAGGGTTCATGGGCCCCTCCCTGATGACTGGCCCTCTACCCTCTACTGGTACTCCTCCACCTCCTACAGTTAACCCTCCTTTCTTCACTACTCCCCTCTCCCCATCCTCTCAGGTTCCTTTTTTACCCTCCTCTCTCCCCTTTTCCCCCACCTCTCCCTCGGCCTCACTGGACTCCTCTTCAGAAGACAACAGGGTACGATATCACCTTAGGAGCAGATCTGTGATCAAAGCGGCCCCCCAGGAAAGTTGTACTAACTGGGATTTAGGAAAGGGACTGGGGTCACTCACTCAGACACACTCGTTGGTCAAAGGTATAGGCCACAAATCACACCTATACCTGGCACAAGATAGAGCTAGAATCGACCTAGCATCTGGCAAACAATCTTCGATTGAATGGGCGCTTAGAGAAAAGCCACCCCTGGACAGAGTTACCTCATGAAAATCCTCTCTTTCAACTGTCGGGGACTGGCGAACCCCATTAAAAAATCGTCCTTACTAAGATTGGTTGGTCTCCATCTACCGAATATCTTACTTCTTCAGGAAACGCTCGGGGAAAATGTCACTGTAGTCAAGACCCTTCAATCCTTACTCCTGGGCTGGTCGTTCACAGCAGTTGATGCTCGAGGACGTTGTCGGGGATTAGCCACTGGTTGGAAGCAGTGGACTTGTAAACTGGAAAATGCTTGGGGCTTCTCCTCGGGGATCGGCCTTACTATCTTCTCTACTGACCTGGGTTGGTCACTCACTATCATTAATATATATGGACCACACCAGGATAGGAAACTCTACTGGAACTCCCTAACTGAACGTGAATGGTTCCAAAAAAAATACTTCATCTTGGTTGGTGACCTAAATTTCTCCTTAGGCACCTCGAAGGTATGGGGCCCTCAGGCCGCACCAGATCCCTTAAATAGTTACTTCCTCAATTACATAGATCAGTGGGGGATGGTGGATGTAGAACCACAAAAACTCTCCCCTACCAAGTGCAATAGACGGGTAGGGTCAAACAGAGTAGCCAAATGTTTGGATAGATTCCTTCTCACAAACGATATTTTGGAATCGTCAGCTCTAGTTTGAGAATGGGTAACTTTTGGGGGAGAATCTGATCACCATCCGATATTGTTCGAATTTGGGAACTCTACTAGAAGGTCGTCCAGCCCCTTCAAATTCTTTGAGGGTTGGTTAACTGATCCAACCTTCCTAGAACTAGTAAAGGAGAAATGGGTTAATTTTTCTGAACCTTCCCAGACCCTAGCAGTTGTTCACTTTGTCGAAAACCTAAAGGGACTGAAGTTAGCAACCAAGCAGTGGGCCAAAGAAAAAGAAAAAAAAGGATGGTCAGTCTCTAAAGGACATAGGCCATAGAACTAATTGAACTACAAGAAGGGACTGATCGGGGATATCTTAGTCAGGACACAAAATATCTCCTCTTTGGATTAGAAAAAAGCCACAGGGTCATTCTGGCTGAGAGAGAGGCATAGTGGAGACTAAAGAGTCGGGCCCTTTGGCTTACTTGCGGAGATGAAAACACAAAATTCTTTCAAGATTTTGCCAAAGGTAGGAAGATGGCCAACACAATCTGGAGCCTTTGGAATCAGAGAGGGGAGGAAATAACAAAATACAACGATCTAGCCAACCTGGGCATTAATCACTTTAAGACACTCTACAAAGCTCAGGAGGAGACCTCCATAGCAGAAATTATAAAAGTTGTTCAATTCTTTCCCAGATTCATAGAAGAGGATGTAGTTGCACAAATATCAAGCTCAGACACTAAAAAAGAGCTACTATAAGTACTACAAACATTCCAGAAAGGAAAGATTCCTAGTCCTTATGGGTGGCCAATTGAATTCTACCTGGGATTATTTGATGTACTTGGACCTGACCTTCTGAGGGTAATTGAAGAATCGAGGGAAATGGGCCACATACATAGTCCTATTAATGCTACTTTTATAACACTTATACCTAAATCTGATAACCCGACCTCCTTTGAATACTTTCGGTCCATATCACTTTGCAACTGCCTATACAAGATCATATCCAAAGTTATCAGCAGAAGGTTGAAGGTAATCCTCTCAAAACACATCTCAGGGGAACAGTTCGGATTCCTTGAAGGCAGACAAATTCACGAGGCTATCGGTGTAGCACAAGAAGGCCTACACAACATCAAATTAAAGAAGATGAGAGCATCAATGATTAAGATAGACCTATCCAAATCATTTGATAGGGTCAATTGGCTATACATCAGAATGCTTTTGATTCACCTTGGCTTTGGCCTAGATTTTATCAACTGGATAATGGCTTGCTTAAACTCAATCTCATTTTCCATACTTCTAAATATCTCTGCCACATAATTTTTTCAAGTAGGGAGGGGACTCCGACAAGTTTTCCCTCTCTCCCCCCTACTTTTCCTTCTTGTAGAAGAATGCTTAAGCCACTTCTTGTCAGAGGCAAGATTGGGCGAATGGTTCTCTAGTATCAAAATCTCAATTGGACTTGCTATTCCTCAACTACTCTTTGTAGATGATATACTCATCCTTTGCGATGGTTCGAAGAGGGATGAAAATCTGATTTTTGAGGGGCTTACACTCTTCAAATCAGCAACGGGAATGCTCATCAACGCTCAAAAGTCCAATATACTCTTCTCTCGGCTCGAGAATGAGGATATATGATACTATTTAGACCTTTTTCCCTTTCATTCTCTAGAACTGGACGAAGGCCTCAAATACCTTGGTTTCCACTTAAAGCCTAACGATTATAGGAAGAATGATTGGTTATGGCTCCTGGCAAAGCTGGAAAAAAGATTAAAAGTTTGGTGCTATAATTGGTTATCAAGGGTTGGCCGACTGGTACTAATAAATACGGTCCTTGAAGCAATTCCAGTTTACTGGATGTCCCTCTCCTAGATTCCAAAGTGAATACTTGAAAAAGAAAGAAAAATGTGCTTCTCTTATTTGTGGAGTGGGAAATCAGATCACTGAGTCTTGCCCTGGATATGCTGGGAAAGAATCGCAAAACCAAAGGCTTTGGGTGGTTGGGGTCTAAAAAACATCTTTCTCTTCTCAAAATCTCTGGTGGCCAAATCTGCTTGCCATTTAATCACGACAACTAGCTTGTGGACCCAAGTGACACAACAAAAGTACATGGCACCACTCTCTATAATCGAATGGATCCGAAGCCCTGGAACCAGATCTGTCGGGATTTAAGTAATGTGGAAGGCAGTTCAACAGGCCTTTGATGTGGTTGGAAATTCCTTAGCTTGGCAAGTACGATCTGGAAACTCCCTCTGTATTGGACAAGATCCTTGGCCAGGCTACTCGAGGGAACACCTTTTACCAGACGACATTTTCACAGCTCTTGAAAGAAATGGCTATTTCTACCTTGCCCAACTGGCCAATCCCACCCACGTAACCCTATGGCAACAAGGATGGAAGTCTGGGAGAACCTTGGAACTCAGTGTCCCCCAAACTATTTACTGGGACCAATATCTCACCGTGCTAAGGAAGGCAAACATACATTTAACGGATGGAGCGGATGAACTCATCTGGGATGGAGACCCACGAGGCACATACACTCCTAAAGCAGGTTATGTACTACTAAGTATAAGACAGGCACAACAAGAGGAAAAATGGTGGTGAAAATGATTGTGGAAGTTACAATGCCCAGCCAAAGGTAAGCTATTGGTATGGTCTATCCTAGAAAACAAAGTCCCCACTTGGGATATCCTACAGAAGATGCTCTTTCACGGGCCTAGTTGGTGCCCCCTCTGTCATTCGCAGGAAGAAATGATAGATCATTTATTCATGCGTTGTCCCTTCTCTAGATTTGTCTGGTCAGAACCCTCCACCTTAAATCCTGACATCGGCAGTTGGCATGGAGATACCTTTGAAACATCTCTAAAGGATTGGCTAAAACTGACAACCCCAATTTACTTAAAAGATCTGCCAGTACTAAAAGATTGGGGGATCTGGATAGCCAGAAATAATACCATTTTCCGGGATGCACTACAATCTCCACTAAGGGTGGCCACTTTATCCTTAAGTATTTCAGAACAATTAAAATTTAAACACCCCTCAGGACGGGGCACGAACTGAACTTATTGGGAGGAACAGATCAATAAAGAGAGAACCTGGGCATATTTTGATGGCACGGCCTCGGGTGATCAACTCCACTATGGGGGGGTGGCTGCTTATACCTTTCGGAATGACACTTCTTCCTCCTCCAAGCTAGGCTGGGGCCTGGCTCTAATAATTGTGTCGAACTACAAGCCTTAAAACTCCTACAATTCTCGACAGAAAAAGGAATAACCAATCTACAGGCCTTTGGGGACTCTTTGAATTTTATACAGTGGGCTACACAAACACAAATTTTTCACATATCTAGGCTCAGACCCTTTCTGGAAGATATATTGAGGACCATTCCTACTTTTGACACTTTCTCTCTCTCACACATTTACAGGGAAAGGAACGCCATGGCTGATAGACTTTCCAAAGAAGCATCGCACCTAGCTTTCGGAAGTTGGCATATCACAAAACATACTGAGGCTGGCAGTTTTGAGTTCCATAGGTCGTTCCAGGAAGAGAAAGCATAAATGACATATAGATGGCAGCCAATTTTGAGAACATAAGCAGGAATACTATGTTGATAACATAATTACCATTTTTGAAACTCACTATTTTTAGAATATTCAGCCTGGGCTGGGGCGGATGCCCACGCATAATATGTAATATTTTGTATTGAAGTTTGTATACTTTATGAAATGAAGATTCACATAATTGTATGAGACACTAACAAACAATATATATTCATGTTAGCCATACAGAAAATATATATCTACGAATGTAATTTTATACCCCCTTTTAATAAAATTACGACTTTTTTCCTTGGAAAAAAAAAAGTAGACCAAGATAAGGTGAACATAATTAAATATCTACATGAAACCAAATAGAAAAAATATATAAGGATTTTTTTAATCCATGAATGGTAGTATAGAAGGTTTATCAAATATTGATCCATCAAAGTGGCCTCCCCCTTGTTCACACTACTATCAAAGGAAAATAACTTTTGTTGGACCAAATAATTCCAAACAGCCTTTGAAAACATCAAGGAAAAACTTGTTTCAATCTTTGTATTACAGTGTCCCAATTGGAATATACCATTTCATGTCCATGTAGATGCAAGTGATAAAGCATTAAGGGTATTTTTAGGCCAACAAGAAGACAATAACCCCTTTGAAATTTATTTTATCAAAAAAAACTTATCTGGAGCTTAACTGAATTATATTTTCATTGAGAAAGATTTTTTTATATATGCCATTAACAAATTTAGACATTATGTCACAAGCTACCAAGTTTTTTTCCATACAGACCATGTTTCCATTTATATTTAATGAATAAAGTTGATGTTAATGGAGGGATAAGTAGGTGGCTCTTAATATTGTAGGAATTTGATCTAAGAATCCTTTACAATCTAGGTAAACATAATGGTGTTACAGGTTTCCTATCAAGACTATCAAGTAATGTAGATAACGAGGCTGTAGATGAATTTTTTTGTTATGGTCATATCTTTTCAATCTCCCTAGAGACTCCATATTTTTCTAACATAGCCAACTAATTAGATATGGGGAGGTTTCTTCAACACTTCTCTTATAGGGAGCATTACAAGATTGTTATGAAAAGTGCCACTTACACATGGATCAAAGGATACTTGTTCAATCTTGGACTAGATCATATTCTTAGAAGGTGTATACGACAATATGAATTACATGAAATTATCCATGCATGTCATGATGATGCCCATGGAGGCCATTATGTTGAAAAGAGGACAACCTACAAGATCCTATAAGTACGATATTATTCGTCTACTTTACACAAGGATGATAAACAATATGTCTCCCATTGTGATGAATGTCAAAGAATTGGCAAGCGAACAAGGAGGGATGAGATTCTATTACAACCCTAGATCTCATTTATTGACCCTGCTTCAAAAAAAAATCATCACATCCTAGTATGCACTAACTATTTGACCAAGTGGGATGAGGTGTAGTCCATGGAGAAAGCAAGTGAAGAAGAAGTAGCACAATTCCTACATGAAAATATATTTTCTAGGTTTGGATTCCAAAAATAAATAGTGGCAAATCATGCCCCTGGGTTCACCTCTAATCTGCTTGAAAATATCATGCAGTTGATTAGAATGTGTCATAGAAAATATACTACATATCACCTCAAGCAAATGGGAAAGTAGAAGTGACGAACGGGGAGTTGGAAAACATTCTCGCCAAAATAGTCATCTTGCATAGGAAAGATTGGGAAAACAAATTGGTTGAATTTATATTGACATACAATACAACCTAGAAAACCACCACAGAGTTCATACCCTATGAGTTGATATATGGTAAAAATACAATTTTCCCCATATAATTTGAGATAGAAACACTTATTATATCCTCCATACTAAATATGGACCTATCAATAGCCCAACAAGAAATATTACAACAACTTAATGCCTTAGATGAGTATAGGAAACATGCCTTGTTCCACAATGAGGCAATACAACAATAGAGGAAAATATGGCATGATGGTATTATTAGGTCCAAGGCTTTAAAGAAGGACATTGGGCCCTTCTCTATGACTCTAAATTCAAATATTTCAAATGAAATATAAATAGAAAATGGTTGGGGTCATACCAAATAGACACATGATATGATAAAGGCTCAATCAAGATCAGAAACATAGATGAAGAAAGGATACCTCTCTTGATCAATGGTTACATGCTCAAAATATCTAGGAAGCCAGTGGTAAGAGAAGAATTAACAATCATGTAGAGCCAAAAATTAAATGTGGTTGGTAGCAATAAATCCCCCAACCCATTATAATTTCCAAGGTCCATTGAAAAAAAAAAGTGAAGGCAATAAATTTCCATGGTGAAAACCCCACTGAGTCATCAAGGATGGAGACCTAATTGAAAACCTTCCAAGAGAAAATCAAATCTCTGAAATAAAACTTTTTCCCCATGGTGAAAACCTCTACATGCACCATGGGGTAGAGCACTAGTGAAAACTAGTAATGACACCAATCTCTAAGAAAAAACAAAAGAAAAAAGAGAATAAGTAAAGAAAAATGAAAAAAAAAGACTCTCGTTTTTAGTGTTTACAAATATACAAATCAGAAACAACAATCTAGCCACATGCAGAAGGAATACAACTACAAACACTCAATCCAAAACAATATCTCCAAGGTTCTGCATGACACTATATAGACTACAAATATTTCCAAATTCTACAAGTACTCCTCCACTAGACTCTTGCATCAACAAAAACACAATATGGCATCAGTATATAGGTACATACCTCAATCATAATCCTAAATCCAAAACCAGAAATCCTAATATAGTTAGCTTATGCTCCTAAAGAAAAAAGCAAGAATAGGGAAAATTTTAAGGATTCATAATTATCTTAAAGTGTAGAAAACTTGGAGAATATTATTGGTTCTTAAAATGCCAAACATAAAATGTTTGGTGATATTTTTGAAAAAAATATTCAAATTTATAATAAATTTATATAGTTTCTAGAAAATTTTGGTGATTGTTAGAGTAAAATGATTTTATCCTGTATAATTTTGGCGAATTACTTTAGAAAAATGGAAATCAATGAATATGTTTTTGGAAAAAAATATGGAAAATTATCCCATGGGAAAAATTTAGCCCCTAAAATTTTCCCTAAGAAAGAACCACTACAGAGCAAGCTCAACTGAATTATGATAAGGACTCAGCCTTATACATCACCAACATCACTACCATTAGCACAAGTATCATTGATCCGTAGGATCTTTTAATGACTATGGTTGAGTTTTAAAATTGCATGTGTTAATTAACCCTTTTAAGAAGCTTAATGAAAGAATGAGGAAAAGAGAGGAATTATGACAACCATGTACACATATGCAGATGTGAAATGAAGTAATAAACAGCAAACTATAACAAGTGAATTGATAACGGAGTTCGGCACAACGTTGCCTACGTCTTCGGGCCTTTGTCTCTATGGGGGAGGCTTCTTTATTTCTGTTCAAAAGCTCAAAAGTACATCGCACTAGTGCCAATTAGCTACAAGACTAATCTGGTCATGTTCTTCCAGATCTCTAGAACCCAACAAAGAAAACGGCATGCAAAACGGATGTCCAGAGCTCCCAGAAATGGCCCGCAAGCGTCTGCTCCTCAATAGCTTCCCTGCATAAAAATGGCTTTGGCTTGGCTTCCCTTCAATATAACTCTGCTCTGACTGTCCTCCTTGGCCTCAAACAGGCCTGGTTTTTATAGATCTGAAGTTGGTTATCCATTCCCAACTTCCTCCCAAAATTTGGGCTCCAAAAATGCCCAATATCTCCCAAAAATGACCAAAATCCATTAATATCAGGCTAAAATCAAATAAAATCCCAAAACATAGTATAAAAAACACTTTTTATTTTAAAATTGGGCGCAGCCCCTTTTGGCGCGCGCTCCTGGTCATATGGGAGGCGGCCATGTGGCCGGACGCTCCACCGTTTGTGCGATGGCCCCCCTGTTCGGGCTGGCTCCTGGTCATCGGGCGCTTGCATGGGATCGGTGGCTAACAAACTACCCGAGCCCTGAGAGATAGGTCCCATGATACACATCGGTGGTTATATGGTGGCGCAGGGTCCAAGGGTTGGCCCCTTATCCCAACTCCTGCATACAGTGCCCACACCCTCGGGTGTATGGGTGTTACGACCCGGTTGAAACCATGGGTTGGGGCTAAGCCCCAGCCCTTTCCGCCCTTTCTGCCTCCAATTAAAATTTAAACATAACTTAAATAATTTTATTGGCGTATGACTGTTAAGTCACACCAGTGGGGCGGGTGGTCAGCCTGGTCCTGCCAGTCCATAGCCTGGAGGAGAGGTCGGGGTTTCGACCCCGGTGGAGACCATATAATTTTATACAAACCACGAGCCAACCACAGGGTGCCACGTGGCATCCCATCACTGGGCCACGTGGCACCTCTCCAACCAATCAGATTATGCCACTTGTCGAGCGTCGAATGGTCCAGGTGTCTGCCACATACCCTGCCAACTGTCGAGCGCCGAATGGTCCACGTGTCTTCCACGTACCCTGCCACCTACTAGCCTATGTCGCGTGTCTGCCACGTCACTTCCCTATCATCCTTGCCACATGTCTATCACGTCAGCCTATGCCACGTGTCACCCTTACAGTGGTGACACGTGTCACCCTCTGACTAGTCCAATTGTACCTATCGTACTCCCTGTCACCTGCCATGTGTCGTCTCTAGGAGATTGGCATGTCAGTTGTACGGATGTACGGCCTGTACAATCAGCCTGCCATGTGGCACTGTACGGACTATACAGTCACCCATTTTTTTGCCTGTTTGGGTTTTCGGACAGAATGTGATATCTTTCGTATACAAAGCCCGTTTGATGAAGTAAATATATGGCCAGAATCAGGAAGACGAGACGGATGCAATGGAATTGCTTTCATCGGATTCCGAGCACTTTCATTTTTGAGCATTTTTTTATCCCTGTCAGGCTTCTAGATCCGATTCTGGATCAATCATCACTAGCATCAACACTAATATCATGACCAACATCACTAGCATCAACACCAGTTTCATCACAAGCATCATCACCAACATAAACACAAATTTCATCACCAACATCCTCACAAGCATCATCACCAACATAAACACAAATTTCATCACCAATATCCTCACCAGCATCATCACTAACATTAGCATGTCAACATCATCCACCACTCGAGCCTACAAGGAACAAGCAAAAGAGATATTGAGCATAGCACAAAATAATATGTATGCTCAATTTTCATACTCCACCAATGGAAAAAACATATACACAAATGGAAGCTTGCTACCATCATATGAAAACTTTTAGTATATCGTATCAACAAATCTCAGGTCAGCATGCAAATTTCAACACTTCAAGATCTCCAAAATTTCACACTATATCTCAGCATAACTCATAGATTTCAACACAGCATGAAATTTTCACAACTTCCAATCTTAGCATGACTCTCAAAGATCCTATCTTGGCTTGCCAATAAAACATGCAAATTTTCAAACAATCTCAATATACTACAAACTTCAAAAATCCCTTGAGAAGTTAAGCTTGCGATATGAATTATGTTCTAAGGTTTACCTCAAATCTCAAATTACGGACCTCCATGGTCAAATCAAGTCCTTGAAGTATAAAAGTCTTTGATGAATAAGTTTTCAAGAACAACTAAAAGGACATCACTCAGCATAAATCCATACCTTAGTATACAACAACATATATTTTCCAAACATTCCATTCAATGGTTCTAGCATATCCCACCTCTTCATATCCATCATCCAGTATTTCCATCCATCATTCATTCCATCTAATAATCCATCATAGCACACATTAAACCTCTCCATTTCCACTCATCAAACCAACCATCATATGATCCACCTCAATATATCACAATATTCATACAACCCCTTCACTACAAATCTCTCAAATAACATTATGTCCACATATATAGTCTCCTACTGGAAGCTATGCGAACATCGTTTTATACATTGCTATAGGAAGTTACAAAAAACTCCTTATGCGAAGTGTTATAGGAAGCAACAAGAAACTATTCTATACAAAATGCTACATGAAGCTATCTGAAACTCACTTCCAGTGATCTACATCACTTTGTTTTTAATGTTTTCAACAAAATTAATGGCATATCATCTAAGGTAGCCTAAATGCAACATTCTATAGTGTCCTACATCAATAAGGCACCACAATATCTCCAATACATGATTTATCAAGATGCAACAGGATCCAACAACAATGCTTTGATCTCATCGGTTGTAACATTGACCTTGAAATACTATGTGAGTTATGTGCGTCGTGCAAACCTAAGCAATCCTATGAATAGATATGGCTTCCCCTACTGGGGGGGTGCCCCCTCCTAATCCTTATGCATGCACCTTCCAATCATTTCTCGCAACTACTGTTAAGCAATCGAAGAATCCCCCCTCCAAATTTGTTAAAAAGATAGATGAAATTCCCAAAATCGTGATTTCTTCTCTAGCAATGAGGAAAAAATCTCTCACCCTCGCAGATTGGGGACTAATTGGACAATTCACGGGAATTTGTCTGTCTCCAAAAATAGTAGCTCTTTGGTTGAATAAAAACTAGATCCCCCTCATCAAAGGATCCATGAATCATTTATTTTGTGGATGAGGCTTCTTTTTTTTTATTCGAATTCAAGGAAAACGAGGATTTGATCTTTCAAAATGGTCCATAAGTATTCCTCGACACTAGAGGAATGTACCTTAATAAATGGACTCCTGACTTTAATCTAGAAAATGATGTCCGCTTAGCAGTTCTAGTTTGGGTTTTCCTTCCCCATCTCCCCCTTCACTGTTGGAGCAACAATGCCCTGGATTGTATTGGCAAATCCCTTGGAAATTATACCAATCGAGAAAAACCTAAATAAAAATTTACTCTTGTGCATGAATTTGTGTGGAAATTGATATGGAGAAAGGTATACCAGAAGAAATTTCAATATCTTTAGATAATTGGTAGCATGTTCAGCAATTGGGTTATGAACAACTCCATTTTAAATGCAAAGTATGTCATGAGTACGGCCACTTTGCAAAGAAATGCAAAAAATCCCCTTCGGAGCAACATGGAGAAGGAGAAATTGAAACACAATGGAAGATTGTGCCAAGGAGATCTAGGAATGCCCCAAAAAATCAAGCAAGCCTCGGATCCTCATTTGGACCTTAAACAACAGGCATAGCTCCATCTACCACTTTCGACCCCATTCCTACAAAGAAAAATCCAATAAGGAAAAACTATGGTGCAATCTCGCACTTGCAAGATCAAGAAATCTCACAATAGTTGATAACATTGAACCAGATGAGTCAAGCAAGAATCAACTTCCAAAGAAGACCCCTGCGGAAAAAGAAACGTACAAAGAGAAACTAAAATCCAAAAACAAAGAAGCAAGGAAAGACAATATTGGCAAAGAACATCAAGAAAAAGTGGGATTTGTTATAATAGGTCTAGAGGAAGCAGAGAAATAATTTTATGATGCCAAGGCTAGAGACTCAAATAGAGAATACTCAATCAATGAAGAAATGGATGATAGAGCTTCAGAAGAAAATCTCCCCAGACGATCAGGACGCAAAGTTGTAAAAACCATCTATGAGGAGAAAGCAAACAAATATATGCAGCTAGGATCGCAGACAACAATCCCAAAAAATTTAGGATCCTCCAAACCACCTAAGGTCTCATGAATAAACAAGGATCCAAACGGAGGTACTTCCATTCTTCCTCATAAATAATGATAATTGACTCTTGGAATTGTAGGGGCTTAGGTAGTGCTCAAAAAATTTATGTTTCTTGTGATCTCATTAAAAATAAAACGTTGTTTTTTCTCCTAATCAAGGAGACTAAATTAAAGGCTAAAGACATCAGCCACACATCTTTGGGAGCTCTAAAACACTGGAATTATAAAGTTGAATATGCAAGAGGTGCCTCCGACGATCTCTACATACTGTGGAATAAAAACTCCCTAACTTTGATTACCTCTTTTCAAACTCGAAATTGGATTTTAACCAAGTTTCAATATAATAATGATGGGAAATCCTACATGGTAATCAATGTTTACATGCCAGTCAATCCGTTAGAAAAGCCAAGTTGTTGGCATTATATTAATGGTATAAAAGATACATAGAATCTGTCAGACTACATGCTTAATGGATATTTTAATACAATAAGGAACGGCTAAAGAGGAGGATCCTATGCCAGAGAACTTCACATGAAGAAAAAGGAGGGAATTATCCTTGACTAGGATCTGATTGATGTAGCACCTTCCAAAGGAAATTTCACTTGGTCAAATAAAATAATAGGTACAGGCCACATCACTACCTCGATGGATTATTGTTTTATCCATAGCAGCCTCGTATCCTCCTCCTCATCAATCAAATCCTATGTCCTTCCTTCCTTGACTTCTGATCATAATCACATATCCCTTAACGTTCGCTCTTTACCTTATTATGGACCCCTCCCTTTTCGCTTACCTCCCCTTTGGTTAAGTCATCCTAAAGTAAAAGATATTTTTTCCAGCACTTGAAATTACTGGATTCCTAGAACCCATGCCTATATATGGGAACAAAAGATAATAAGAACAAAGAAAGCACTAAAGACCTAGGAAAAATCCTCCTTCCTCTCCCTCAAAGTGACCCTCTCAAAACTAAAGGTTTATCTTCACTTAATTCAATGCCAAATTGAAGAAAACAAAGTCTCTTACAACTTAATGCAACAGGAAATACATCTCCAAGACGAAATACATCTCCAAGACAAAATCCAAAGAGAAATCAGAAGAGATGAAGAATATTAGAGGCTTAAATCTCTAAGTCTTTGGCCCCGGACTAGAGACAGGAATATAAACTTATTCCATAAGAAAGACAAATCCTGACTAATAAGGAATAATGTCAAAAAAATAAATCTTGATGATGGCACCCAAGTCTCTGATTATGAAGGTATAAAAGAAGTCACCTTCAACCACTACAAACATCTTCTAACTCAGCAAGAAAGGGACAAAGATAAAAACATTGCCAACATGTTAAAAAATATCCCTTCTCTAGTCACAGATAATTATAATCAAAACCTCTTCAGACTCATTAAGGAACAAGAAGTTTGTTTAGCAATTTGGAGCCTTGGAATGGATAAAGCCCCTGGCCCAGATGGTTTTCCCATATTCTTTTAAAGGAACTTCTGGGACACTAGTAAACCTAATATTTTGAGGATGTTGCATTATTTCCACATAACCCTGTTGGGTGTGGAGACTGATTATCTTCATGTTTCATAGGTATTTGTTTTCAGCTGTTTTTATACCCCATGAATATTGTACACCCCGGAATATTGTACAACCCTCCACGCGGGGGGATTTCCCCCCCCTACGGGATCTGGGGGATCCAAGGGCAAGTAGGCCCCTGGCGAGGGTTTGGGGGTGAAGCCCCTGAAAGAAAATTTTCCTTGTAAATGTATATTATAATTTCATAGTAAATTTAGACCGTTTATTATAAGGTCATAGATCTGACGGTAGAAGTTATGTTAGGGTTTGTTTCCCTATAATGAAACCCTATTTTATGAAGGAATTGTATTGTGGTTGTGTATCGATTGCGAATATTGTATTCTAAGAGAGGATACTTTGAGAGAAAGAAGAGGAAGTTATTTTGGGTGTGTTGTAGGTTATATCCCTTCATTTGCTGGATAATAATAAAGGAAGGACCTGGCAATTTCTATGGTGGACGTAGCCCACACTAGGTGAACCACGTATATTTGTGTCTCTATTGTATTGTGTATCTTTTTTGTTTGATTTCCTCATTTGTCTTATTTTATTACTACGCGGTCTTATTTTTATAGCAACTGGTATCATAGTGAAAGGTAACTCACAGGAAAAAAGGGTTCCTAGTTTGAGTGGGAGCAATGGCGGAAGATGGAAATTTTAGGGTCGAGAAATTTAACGGCCAAAACTACCAGTTATGGAAGATGAAAATGGAATATTATTTATATCAGAATGATCTATTCCTACCATTGGGTGGAATAGAAAATAATTCGACGGCCATGAAGGACGAAGAATGGAAGGCTCTTGACAGAAAGGCACTAGGAATGATACTGTTGAGCCTGTCAGCATTAGTGGCTTTCAATATTTTGAAAGAAAAGACAATGAAGGAGTTGATGGACACAATGGATAAACTATATGAAAACCCTCAGTGTCCAATAAGGTATTTCTAATGAAGAGATTATTTAATATGAATATGTCGAAAGTTGGATATGTTGCAAATCATTTAAATGAATTTAATACGGTTACTAATCAACTAAGTTCTGTAAAAGTGGACTTTGATGATGAGGTTGAGGCTCTTCTAATCTTGTGCTCATTGCCAGAAAGTTGGAACGGCTTGGTCATGGTTGTAAATAACTTTGTCTCTGGTTCAAACACTTTAAAATTTGATGATGTTGTTGGTGTTATCCTTAGCGAGGAAATGCGATGGAAAAGCACAGGTGAGACATCGGGTAATGTGTTAAACATGGAGAAGAGGGAAAGAAAAAAGGATAGTGGAAAGGGCTCAGGGAACTACGGGAATTTTAGGAAGGGTAGATCCAAATCGAGACTGGGAAAGATAGAGTGTTGGAATTGTGGGAAGAAAGGACATCTGAAGAAAGACTGCATAGCTCCAAAGAAACAAAGAGATGGACAGCAGGAGAAAAATCAGGAAGAAAATGTAACGAGTGATGTGTTACAAGATGTTTTGATTCTTTCTGTAGATAATATTTTTGAGTCTTGGGTAGTAGATTCAGGGGCTTCAGTGCATGACACACCCCATAGGAAACATTTTCTAGATTATGTTCAAGGTGATTTTGGACAGGTTTATATGGGTGATGATGCACCATGAAAAATTGTTGGAATGGGAAAGGTAAAAATAAAGCAAAGGATTGGAAACCAATGGTTGTTGAAAGAGTTAAGACATGTTCTATATCTAAGGAAAAATCTGATTCCAACAGGGCAGTTGGCAAGTGAATATTGTATATCTATATTTACATATAAGGCATGGAAGGTCACCAAGGGATCACTAGTGATAGCAAAAGGAGAGAAGGTAGGTACATTGTATTTATATGCAAGCAATACTGACTCTTCTATCTCTTTAGCTTCTACAAGAGTTGATACAGTACTCTAGAATCATAGGCTTGGACACATGAGTGAGAAGGGGATGCAGATACTTCACAAAATAAATTTGTTGCCGGATCTTAAACATATTGATTTGGATTTTTGGGAGCATTGTGTTTATGGAAAACAAAAGAGAATCGGATTTCTCATAGTCGAAAAAGAAAAGAAGAGTGAAAGGTTAGAGCTTGTGCATACATATGTATGGGGACCAGCTCAAGTATCATATCTTGGTGGCTCTCGTTATTATGTTACTTTTATTGATGATGCAACTAGAAAAACTTGGGTTTATTGCATTCGACAAAAATATGGTGTTTTTTATACTTTTAAGAAATGGAAAGCTTTTGTTGGGAATGAGATAGGAAAAAGGTTGAAGCGTCTCAGATCAGACAATGGAGGTGAATATTTTAGCAAGGAGTTTGATGATTATTTTTCATACCATGGAATTCATATAGAGAAGACAGTTCCATGAACACCACAAAAAAACAGTGTGTCAGAAAGGATGAACAAGACAATCATGGAGCGTGCAAGGAGTACGAGATTTCATGTTGGGTTTCCCTTACAATTCTGGGAAAATGTTGTAGATATTTTTGTTTACTTAATAAACAGAGAACCTTCAAGCTCTTTGGATGGTGGAATTCCAGAGGAGGCATGGACAGGTAAAAAGATAAACTATTCTTTTTTGAAGACTTTCGATTGTGAAGCATTTGTCCATATTGATAAATAAAATAGAACAAAGCTTGAGACAAAATCCAAGAGGTGTAGCTTTATTGGATACGGTGTTAATGATTTTGGTTATCACTTATGGGATTATGAAAATCACAAAATCATTAGGAGTAGAGATGTCATATTCAATGATAAGTTCATGTACAAAGATCAGTTGCAGGGAAAAGAAAAACCAAAATACACAATGCTTGATAAAAGAAAAGAAAATGGAAGCTATATTATCTTGCTATTGTATGTAGATGGCATGCTTGTTGCAGGGTCTAATATGCAAGATATAAATGTGCTCAAGAATAAATTAGTTAATTTATTTGCGATGAAGGATTTGGGTGCTGCAAAGAAAATCATTGGTATGAGAATAACAAGAGACAGGAAAAATTGAAAATTGGCATTGTCTCAAGGTGAGTACATAGAGAAGGTGTTGGAGAGGTCTAGAATGCAGAATGAAAAATCAGTTAGTACATATTTGGCCAGCCATTTCAAATTAACTAAGGAAATGTGTCCCAAGACACGGGAGGAGATAGAATACATGTCTAGGGTCTCTTATTCAACAGTGGTTGGCAACTTGGTGTATGTGATGGTTTTCACAAGACCAGATATTCCACATGTAGTGGTAGTTGTGAGCAGGTGTATGAACAATCCAAGTAAAGAACATTGGGAGGCAGTAAAGTGGATTCTCATGTATTTGAAAGGTACTTCTACTCATGCATTATGTTTTGGAGGTTCAGACATTGTTCTACAGAAATATGTTGATTCAGATATGGCAGGTGATAATGATAGCATGAGGAGCACCATAGGGTATGTTTTTACTGTAGGTGGAACAGCAGTAAGTTGGATTTCGAAACTGCAAAAGGTTGTTGAAATTTCAACAAGAGAGGCAGAGTATGTTGTTTCTATAGAGGCTAGTAAAGAGATGATTTGGTTACACAGATTTATGAAGGAATTGGGAAAGAAGCAAGAAAATAGTAGGTTGTACTGTGATAGCGAGAGTGTCATTCATCTTGCAAATAACTCAGCCTTCCATTCGAAGACTAAGCATATATAGATCAGGTACCATTTCATATGATCTGTCTTGGAATATGGACATTTAAAGTTGGAAAAGATACACACTAGCCAGAATCCTACAGACATGTTAAAAAAGGGAGTAAATAGGGAGAAACTGAGTTACTACTCAGTTTCAGTTGGTCTTCAAGCATGAAGGTGAAGATGAGAAATTTTCCAGGTCCAAGGTGGAGTATAGTCCAGTAGGTACAACAACAGTGGATTTGTTGTGATCAGTCTTCAAGTGGGAGATTGTTGGTTGAGGAACCTGATTATCTTCTTGTTTCATAGGTCTTTGTTTTCATCCATGTTTATACCCCATGAAGACTGTATACCCTGGAATATTGTACACCCCTCCACGCAAGGGAGATTTCCCCCCCTACAGGGTCTAAGGGGCTCATCCGCCTAGTTGGGGGTTGGAGGGCAAGCGGGCCCTCAGCGAGGGTTCGAGGGTGAAGCCCCCGAAGGTAAAATTGTATTGTAAATTTATATTGTAATTTCATAGTAAATCTGGACCATTCATTATAAGGTCACAGATCTGACAGTAGAAGTTATGTTAGGGTTTTTTTCCCTAGAAAAAAACCCTATTTTATGAGGGAATTGTATTATGGTTGTGTATCGATTGTGAATATTGTATTCTAAGAGAGGAGACTATGAGAGAAAGAAGAGGAAATTACAGCGAGTGTGTTGTATGTTGTATCCCTTCATTTGTTGTATAATAATAAAGGAAGGACCTGAAAATTTCTCTAGTGGATGTAGCCCACACTGGGTAAACAATGCATATATGTGTCTCTATTGTATTGTGTATATTATGTGTCTTATTTCCGCATTTGTCTTATTTTATTTCTCTGTGATCCTCTTTTTCTAAGAAACCCTTTGTCTGGGAGGGAACACTAACTCCTCCTTTCTATCCCTTGTTCCAAAAGAATCCAATCCCTCTACCTTATCCCACTTTTGACCCATCTCTTTATGCAACTCCTCCTACAAAATCTTGACAAAAGTCATTGTTATTAGATTAAAAAACCGTTTTCCCAAGTTGACTCCCCTAACCAAGGAGGTTTCATGCATGATAGGTAAATAATGGACAATGTTGTTCTAGTTCAGGAAGTAATCCAATCAATTTACATTGAAAAAGAGAAAGGTATGGTAATTAAACTTGATAAGGAAAATGCTTTTGATCGTGTTTGTCATGATTTTATTTTTCAGGTAATGGGAAAATTTGGCTTTAGTATCAATTTCATCAAATGGATTGGTTCTTGCATTGGAGGATCGTTGATAGCCCCATTAGTGATAAGCACCAGCCTAAATTCATACATACCAGGTACCCCTTTGATGATTGCATGTTGATTAAATGGTCAATTAGGGTTGTAAAGATGTTGTGTATCATTTTGTGTTGCAACCAGTTAAATTTTTAATGTTTTCCAACTCTCTGCATTTTGATAACCCACAGTTATGGTGTTCTATCACCCTGTCCTTTTTCAAGATCATTATTTCACAGGGTCATCCTACAGTTCCTCTTGCAAACAGTAATATTACCTATTGACAATTATGTGATGCAAAATGTTCATTGTAACTCTGCGATGTAGACTGGTGTTGCAAACCCTTTGTATTTTGATTGACCAAAACACTTGTTAAATTGGAATTTAAAGGCCCAGGTTTTAACCATTCAATATATGTTCCATCTCATACATGGAAGTCTTGTCATCCTTTCATAAAACCTAGTCAAAATTTCGTTGCAGACTGGTATTGTGAACTCAACCTTTGGCGCTGCAAACCCCCTATTCACACAGAATCGTCTTTATTTTCTTGTCTTCAGTTTCAATCTGATTAAATTGTTGTCCCTCTTATCATTCCCTACTTGAAACTTTCTCAACTTATTACTATTGTTGTGTATGAGTTTTCAGACAGGTGAACCCTAAGTATGTCAGCTATGCAATCAAACCCTAAAATCCATGTTTTATTTCAAATTTCACATAGCATCTATCATAAGAGGCTACAAAAGGTGTTTTTCAAGCCAGTAATTATGGATAGTCAGCAAGGCAGGAAGACTCGCAAGGGGGGAGAGATTGTGAGAACTGAACCATATGACATGCAACTCATCAACTATGAACCATTATTCAATGAATCTTTCTAAAGGGTGGGTTGTCTCATTTTTTGTCAGAAAATGCAGAGAGGACATCTTGAAGTGGCCAAGGAGTTTGCACTTAATTTTAATGGGACAAAGAATAAGGTGGGGATGTTGGAGTTTGAATTCTCTGACCATTCTATATTTGTACCTACAGAGATACCCAATTGTGGTGAGAAGTGGTTTAAATCCATGTCATTAAAATCTTCTTTCTCTAAAGAATTATTTAAACCTAAATATCAAGGAGACAACCTATCCAAAGGAGTGCCCAGAAGTCACATGTTGGAATTTTTTGACAAGATTCTTAGGTTTATCCAAAGGTACATCACATGTGAAGGAAGGTTCAATATGGTACACCAATACCACATCATATTATTATTACACTTCACTGGGAAATAATCCATGAACCTTCCATTCTACCTTTTCAGGAATATTGGCAAGATGTCATCTAGAGTCCAGTCTAAGTCCAAGCAGGTGGACGCCGGTGTTTTTCACTCTGGTTTAATCAAGATGTTAGTAATGAAAGATTTAAAGAAGACTAATACTGACTCGGAAACTTTCCTAGATGCATCACATTTTCAGTTATATATTTTTCCTACACCACAGTCCAAAAGACAAACTCCTACCCCTATTGAGAAGATTGTGCATTAAGATTCAAGCAAGAAGAAGAGGGTGACTAGGAGTGATAAATATTTCCAGGATATCGATAAAGTAGAATAAGGTGGTCCTTCACAACCTCATGATAGAGAAGTTTCACCTATGGTGGAATCTACTCCTCTGGAAATTCCTTCTATCAAAACAAGGAGCTTAAAAGGAAAAAAAACTTGTCTTTTCCCCACCAATTGTTGTAGAAAAAGTCAAATATATAATACCTTTTACTAGATCAGTAGCCAAACAGCATGTTCCCGTGAAGGATGGTACAGTACAAACTTTAGTTCAGAAAAAGGAAAAATCTCAGTCTTCCAAGCATCCCATAGAGGTTATTGATATCAGTACTCCCCATCATGAAAGTAACCTTGCCTTCAAAAGGCTCAGGAGGAAACTCAAGGAAGCAAGAGCTGAAAATGACAAGTTGAAAAATGAATGTTTGGAATCCTGAATCAAGCTAAAGGAGATGCTAGATCTATATGAAGATACTATTGATGAAGAAAATTTCATGGCTAAAAGGTATTTTCCCGTTCATGGGAAACTCAAGAATGTATATAGGCAAAAGACAGCCTGCCAAGATGAAATAAGAAAATTAAAAGCAGAGTTACAGTCTTTCATAGAAGAAGTGGCAAAAAGGAACTTAGATATGTTGGCTAAGGTGGCTACCAGAAGGAGTACCAGAACCAAAAAATGAATACAATATGATCTTTGTAAGATACCAGATATCTAAAATATGGAGAACAGAAATAAAATGCTAGAAATGGCAGAATAACAGTAAAATATCCAGCATAATCTTCACAATACACAGAAATGATATAACAATAGCAATAGAAATAGCACTTTGATTCAGAAAGCAATGTTCACATGCCTCTTCGAGGGGGCAACCTCCAATCGAGCAGCGCTCTGTT
>ML822511.1:102020-123652 GCA_009831015.1 Picea engelmannii | reverse complement strand
GTATTTTATGCAAATTGATCATAGTGTTTTTCTCTTTGGATTAAGACATTCTTATTCAAATGAGTTTTCTTCTATATGTGTTCTAGAAATACCTGATGTAAACTTATACACATATTTCACTTTTCTTTCTAAGTCTTCCATATTTCATTTATATATCTTAAACCCTTATTTAAAGCTATTCAAAGCCTTGCTTGTTGGTGTGTATTTCATGGAATTTTTTGTGGTTGACATCCTAAATTGAGTTTCACATCCATTTGCCACACTCTTTAAAACATTATTATTCATATTCAGATGGGTATTAGGATTACATGTACAACAGTCTAGGTGTGGCTTCTAATGATAACATGTGGGGTAAATCCTTTAAACCACTCTCAGTTTGCAAATGACACACTTCTCCTTAGAGGAGCCTCTCAAATTATAGCCACTCATTTCAAAGTTGTATTGGAAACCTTCTTGGATGCTTCGAGAGAAGTTATTAATCATAGGAAATCCCAAATAATGGGTTGGGATGTCAACACTCGGGTTCTTCAAAATATCTCTCACACTTTTAATTTCCCATATGCATAAAAATGGGACTCCTTTAGATATCTTGGTATCCCAATATCCCTAAAAAGGACCACTTCCATTGAATGGAGACATATAGTAGAAAATATAATTGATAAATTCACCCTATGGGGCACACAATGGTTAAACCTAGCAGGGAGAATTATACTAATCAAAGCAGTACTCTCAGCCCTTCCCATATATCAGTCCTCCACTCTTCTATCTTCTGAGAGTATTACAAGTAAGATTGCTACAAAAATAAGGCACTTTTTATGGCAAGGTGGAAAAATAACCAAGAAAAAATTCCACTTAATCAATTGGAAACAAGTCTTACATATAAAGGAGGCAGTTTGGGCATCTGAAATCATGAATACATGAACATGGAAATGGGAGAAAAAATGTTATGGAGGATGATAACATCAGAAATTTCATGGTGGAAACAGGTTATTTGGAAAAAATACTTCAAAGGAACTTGGGTCAGATGTCTTGAAAGACCTCCCAAAAAAGACAAAATTTCACCCATTTTCCATCTCCTCTTAACAGTTATCCCAATAATCAAACTGCATCTAAATTGAATACCTGGAAATGGGAAAAAGATTAAAATCTGGGAAGATAAGATTATGGAGTGTGACCTCCTCTTTTCTCGACAAGATATCGAACCACTTAAACATTGGATGCAAGATCAAGGATTACTTAAATTACACAACATCTCCAAATGGGGTGAAGTTTCAGGACTCTGGAAGGGTTGGGAAACTCTAAATATCCCTCTTAACATCAGAAATTATACCTCTATCTTCTATAATGCACTAAATGGTTGCACTCCAAAAAATAGAAATGACATAGATTTCATAGGTTGGGGGATCTATTATTATAAAGTAAGTAAAGGATACAACAACAAATAGAACGAGATGACCTTCTTCCCCAACGCCTCAATATGGCAATCGGTTTGGAAAAACGATGGCATGCCAAAAATAAACTCTTTCATTTGGCTTCTAGTTCATGGGCGCATTCTTACAGCAGAAATTATAAGAAATAGAAATATTGTTCGTTCCTCTCGATGTGCCCTCTATTGGCAAGATGAAGAATCAATTCATCATATGTTTATTTAATGTTAATTCACAAAGTCGAATTGGAATGTAATTCTTGGAGATCTATCCTCTCTCACAAGATGGACAACTGTTATAAAATATTTATTTCAGAAGTGGGATCAGAATTATCTTGGGATTTTTCGCCATAAACCTAAATTGAAAAGGCTATGGATATCTATTCCCAAATATGTGTGATGGGAAATTTGGCTAACAAGGAATTAAAAAAAAAAATCAAAATGGAAATACAAACCCAAAGAAAACAACAATCATAGAAATTTCACTTTGTGCAGAATACATGCAATACAGGACCCTAAAAAAATATCCACACACTAAAAATTATGAACAACAATGGTTTAATATGTTCTGGAAAATTCAAAATATGGCGCTCACAATGAGAAAAAACTAATCCCCTCCGCAATGGGAAATCAGAAAAATAGAAGAGGAATTCAATATCTGGCTTCATAATCAAGGCACTCATATCTTGTTCTCTGATGGTGCATCACAGGGAAATCCTAGGATGGCATATGCAGGTGGGATCATCCAAGACCCTAGGGGAAACACATTGTATAAATTTGCTTGGGGATTAGGAGAAAATAAAAACAACATTGCAGAATCCTACTCCCTTTACCTCGGTCTTAAAATTGTAAGAGATCGACAAATTAATCAGCTCACAGTAATAGGTGACTCAATGGTAATAATTAGAGTGGTCATCAACAACGAATCTTCTAGAAATAATATGCTAAGGGGTATAGTTTTAAGAGTTAAAACTATGGTTCAAGATTTTGAAAAATTCACTATTCACCATGTTAAAAGGACCTTCAACACTCAAGAGGATACCATGGCAAAGATAGAAACTAGGGAAATTCAAGGGGTTATTCATTTAAATGAAGAGAGGGGGAACCTCCTCATCGCATAACACGTCACCATGATGTGTCTCGTCAACAGTTGTGGTGCTCTTGTACTTTGGGGAGTGCACACTTGTGTAAAGGGATATCATAGTTATGAGAGGAGCATTCGATCTTGTGTGAAGTCTCTTCCATTACGCGGCTCAATGCCCTTAAGCAGTGTCCATATGACAATTCCTTATGTGGTTACAGAGTTGAAACCCTCTGGTTTAGCAAAAATCATTTTCTCTGAAACTCTGAATACAGGATCCAATCTTCTTCCTTGAACTTGGTTACTCTCTTCGCCAAGCACTGCAAAAAAAAGGTGGTCAAGTTCAAGCAGGAGTCTCATTAGGAACATCTCTTCGATTCCCCCAACAAGTTTCCAGGTCCCTCTTTGCTCCATCCTTTGTGTATTGTAATTTTGATGTTGTTTTTATTGAACTCTACACACCATGTTCTCCTATTTTAGTTTCTTGGAGCAGTTACGTGGATCACACATGAGGAATTCCTATGGAACCCTTGGCAAGGAACCTCTGGCACAATAGAGATGTATAAGGGTAGAATTTTCTACAACAACTTGTGGGAAAAATCAAAGAGCTGGAAGGAATGATAGCAAGGCTTTCACACCAGATGGAGGAACGCTTCAACTACTTCGAGACCAATCTTTCTTCTCTAGCTCGGAGACTAGTTGATATGGAATCCACTGTACAAACTCTATGAGACCCAGGTCTGGAACAATGCTCAATTTATAACTCTAACAATCTTGGAAGGCCTTGTCCAAATTATGGTGTTGTAGAAAACAATCAAGGAATTTTTTATAGTGGAACAGATCCAATGGATACTAGAGAGGACCCTCCCATCCCTTAGCATAATCCTGAAGAGAAAGATACAGCCTCTAACATGTCATGAATGTTGTTTAAAGTCTGGTGGTGCCTTGGAAGTTTTGCAAAGATGTTTATAGTCTAGAAATTTTTGGAAATAGCCCAGTAAGAATATTATGTAATGAAAGTATTTTGGTAGTTATTCTAGCAACAAACAAATGGATATATGCCCAATATGTAATCTCTTTTGGTGTTGTAGCTTCTTCTCAACACCTTTAATATACATCCCTCTTCAGTTTGTGTTAAAAAAAAAAGATGCAACAAGAAACTCTATTTTCAGAAGCACAACCTACACACTACAGTGGTGATGCAAGAGCATCGTACCGTCATCAGCTAGCACATGTGGCAGGAAAGTTCAACGCTCGAGAATCATTTTGAAATCTCAAACATTGGGAGTTATTGTGAATCCTTTGGGGAGTTGATGAAGAATAGAAGAAGATCAAACGCTTGGAGATGGAATGATCATGATCAATCAGGGACTTTCACTCTGAGTCTCGAATGTAACTAAACTTAGGTAGCAGTTAGGTTTTCGTTTTTGAGGTAGATGAGTAGTCAGGGGGGGAACCCTAAGGACCCTCTCAGTTAAGTAAAGGTTTTGTACGCCCAATTGAGCCTACTGCGAGTTAGTAGGAATTTTCTGAGTTTTAAGTTATTGTTTTGATATTAGTTGTAGCCATTTTTACTTTTGAATGAATATGACAAAGGAAAATTGACCCAAATGCATAGTATTGTTACTTTTTGCAATTCTCTGTTATTGTGTTTTCATAAATGAATGGATGAAACTGTGAATGTTAGTATAAGTTTCCATTGTTTCTCTTCTATTGAGTGAGTGCAAGGTGTGCACCCAAACCGCAAGGAGTGCACTGACAGGATTTGTTTCAATTTCGAAGCTCAGAAGAGATAGCCTGAAACTTTCCCTTTGCAAGTAGTGCAAAGTGACTGCTGCAAGGCATGCATAGTCATCCGCAAGAACCAAGTCTTTCGTAGGAATCTGTTGCAAGGAGTGCATAGATTTGGAATTCAGTTAAGTGTCAAAGGGACTCCATAAGGGTCAAAGGAGCAAAAGGTGAGAAAGCCCAGAATCATAGACGAGGTCTAAGAAACAAACTCGTGGGAGGAACAAAGGTCAAAGCCTTTGAATACCTAAACATATTCTAAGTCGAAAGAGTTCGTAAGCTTAAGAGGGGGAGTGATAGTTGTCGTCGGATCAGCTGCAGAGGAAGAGACATGGTTGTCAAATCTTGCATCCATATGCTCATAAGAACGTGCAGAGGGGGATCAGATCTAGACCGTTAGATCTAAGCGTGGGGACCAATAGTTGTTGGATCCAGAGGTAGGTGCACGAACTTTAACATTCTGGAAGTGCACAGGGTAAGAAAACTCGTGAAACCCAAGCTCATGATTCAATCGCAACCGTTGGATCACGAAGGGATATAGATTGTCGATCCGAGGAAATCGCAGAATCGGGAATCAGGAGAAAAGGGGCACGTAGTCTTCCAACTACCCAAAACGTGAAATCCTGAAACAGGGAGGAGAAAGCAGGACCGTCGGATTTTGGGGAAACTAGGACCGTTGATCTGAGGTGAGGAATTCGTGAGTTCGAATATCGGGAAAAGGGAGCAAAGCTACATCGCTAGTTCTCGATACGTGAAATATCGACGCCTTAGGAAACTTGGCCCCAAGTCATAGCTAGAGTTCCTATCAGCGGAATTTTAAAGGGAGTGCTAGCACCTAGAGAAATTGTCGATCGGGAAATCAAAAATCGTGAAGTCGGGTTTGGCTCATGTGAAATCACCCGAGGTACAAGATCATGAAGCGCCTTTTGGGTTAGGCTTGTGGTCACAGTCGGTGATCACGTGAAGGAAACTCATGCCTAGTGCTTGTTCGTGTGGGTTGAGTTACACATAGGACCTGTGGATATTTTGTGAGGATTCTAGCAAGGAATCAAAGAGTTTTTCCAGCTCGAAGATTCAGAAGATCCAGTGATCGGGAGGTCAGCAGACCCTACTAAGGTGGGGGCACTGCATCAAGTGGTATCAGAGGGGAAGTTTTTCTTGCAGATAGTAGGCAAAGGAGAGGAGACAAAAGAACTCGAATTTGTACTCTGTGTGTGAGAGACATTCAACACAATGCCACCAAGGAGATGAGTGGAACAACCTTTAGCCAATCGGGTTGTAGAAAGGGAGATGTGAGAACTTCGTGCAAGATTAGAGGTGATGGAGGTAGCGCAGAGGAGAGCACCTGATACTGGAGACGTCAGCGATGTAGAGAGTGAAGAAGTAGAAGTCAAATAAGTTGCAGGAGAGAATGTTGTCGAAGAGCGCTTGATAAGAGCAGTTGTCAGATTGGGAGCTAGAGCAAAGATAGAGGTCCCAATGTATGAAGGAAATTTGGATGATGAAGAGTTGTTGGATTGGATAACATCCATGGACAAATATTTCGAATATGAAGACGTCAATGAGGAGAAAAGGGTGAGAAATGTTGTCACCAGAATAAAAGGACATGCAGCGTTGTGGTGGGATGAAGTGTGGGCTGAGAGGAGAAGCAAGGGAAAACAGAAGATAAAGAACTGGGACAGAATGGTAGCCAAGTTGAAGGCAAAATTCATGCCCAAATATTATCATATCAATCTGTTCAGGAAGCTACAGAACCTGAGACAGAAGGGTATGATAGTTAAAGAATACAAAGGGGAGTTCTACAAGCTGAACATCAGAACTGGACAAAGAGAGAAGGATGAAGAAAAAGTTGCCAGGTATATACATGGCCTGAGGTATGAAATCCAGGATGAGATCAGCATGATGTCAGTAAGGACAGTGGAGGATTCTTATTAGTTTGCACTGAAGGCAGAGAAGAAGTTGGCCAGAAAACAAAGCCAGCGAGGCAGAGGTAGAAGCCCAGTATTGAACAAAGGAAAAGGAGTTGCCCATGACAAGGCACAAAAATCCAAAGATGAGACTGAGAAACCACATAATCACTCGGAAAGAGGAGGAAGTTCCTGAGGAAGACAAGATGGTGGAAGAAATTCTTCTAGAGGAAGAGGAAGAGGCAGAGGAGGAGAAGTGAGATGTTACACCTATGGAAAGGTAGGACATAAGTCTTGGGAATGTCCCGAGAGAAATAAAGAAGGAGAAGGTGAAGCTCACATTTTGGAAGCACAAAGAAGGAATGTTGAAGAAGAAGGAGCAGAGGATGGAACATCCATGATGTTGAGAAAAGTTCTCTTAAAACCAAAGGTAGAAGTTGAGAATCCAGTGCAAAGAAATAGCCTATTCAGGACAGCTTGCAAGACTAAAGACAGAGTATGCAAGGTGATAATTGATAGTGGGAGCACTGACAACTTAGTATCCATAGGGATGGTGGAGAAATTGGAGTTGGAGACAACTGCACATCCGAAGCCATATAAAGTCTTGTGGTTGCAAAAAGGACACTAGGTAATGGTTACTAAATAATGCTTGGTTGAATTTAAGATAGGATGATATAGAGATGAAATTATGTGTGATGTACTTCCCATGGATGTATGCCATATTTTGTTGGGATTACCATGGCAGTTTGACAGGAATGTCATTCATGATGGGAGGAAGAATACATACACCTTGGAGAAGAATTGTAGGACACACATGTTGTTTCCAATAGAGGAAAAGAAAGTGAAAGAGGAAGACAGCACAAGCATACTTCTCATGAGTGGGAAGGAACTCCTGAAAGAAGTCAAGAAACAACAGGAGATGCAGTTTGGTGTGGTGAGGAAACCCATAGCTATCCTTACTAGTACTTCGATGGATGATTTACCTGAAGAAGTTCAGGAATTATTGAATAATTTTGCTGACATAGTGGTGTATGAGCTGCCTAACTCATTGCCACCCATCATAAGTATCAGCCATCATATCAATTTAATACCATGAGAAAGTCTTCCAAACAAAGCAGTGCACAGACTGACACCTTGAGAGAATGAGGAGGTAAAGAACCAAGTCCAAGAATTTTTAGACAAGGGTTTGGTTAGAGAGAGATTGAGTCCATGTGCAGTACCAACTTTGTTGAGTCCAAATAAAGATGGAGGATGGATAATGTGTATAGACTCAAGGGCCATTAACAATATCACCATCAAGTACAAATTTCCTTTGCCAAGAATGGATGATTTAATGGACTGTTTAAGTGGAGAAAATTTATTTTCTAAGATAGATTTGAAAAGTGGGTATCACTAGATAAGAATGAGAGAAGGTGATGAATGGAAGACAGCCTTTAAGACAAATTAAGGTTTGTATGAATGGTTTGTTATGCCATTTGGCTTAACAAATTCCCAGAGTACTTTTATGAGGCTAATGAATGAAATACTGAAAGATTTCATTGTCAAGTTTGTGGTTGTATATCTGGATGATATATTGATCTTTAGCATGACTAAAGAGGAGCATTTGAGACACCTGACACTAGTGATGAGGAGACTACAGCAGGAGAAGTTGCTGATAAATCTGAAGAAGCCCTCTTTTATGAAGACATAACTCATTTACTTTGGTTTTGTGATCTCTTCAAATGAACTGAAGATGGATCCAAAGAAGGTGAAAGTAATTAAACAATGGACATCACCAAAGAGCATGTTTGAGGTAAGAAGCTTCCATGGATTAGCAAGTTTATATAGGAAGTTCATTAGAGACTTCAATGGAATTTGTGCACCAATGATAGATACAGTGAAGAAGAAGCACAAGTATTTTAAGTGGACAAAGGAGGTCGAGAGAAGCTTCAATATACTGAAGGAGAAAATAACAAAATGACCAATTCTGGTCTTGCCAAATTTTGAAAATACATTTCAGGTGAGATGTGATGCAAGTGGAGTTGCAATTGGAGCAGTTTTGAGCCAGGATAATAGAACTATTGCCTATTTCAGTGAGAAGTTGAATGAGACTAAGAGAAAGTACTCCACATGTGATAAGGAGTTTTATTCCATAATTCAAGCCTTGAAGAAATGGATACATTACCTTGTCCCACAAGAATTTGTCCTGTATAGCGATAACCAAGCTTTACAATTCATAACCAGACAAGAAAAATTGAATCAGAAGCATGAAAAGTGGATTGAGTTTATGCAAAATTTTACTTTTGTCAGAAAACATATTGTTGGGAATGCTAACAAATTTGTTGATGCATTGAGCAAGAGATGCTTGATTCTACAGAAATTCTAGGTGAAGACCTTGGGGTTTAAACACCTTAAGGAAATGTACAGTGATGATCTAGATTTCAAGGAAGCATATGAAGCATGTGTGAATCCTATACTGAGAGAAAGAAGCCAGTGGGTAGAGTATATGATTCAAGAGGGATTGTTGTTCAAGGGAAATTAGTTATGCATACCAAAATGTTCAATGAGGGACAACCTTTTTAAGGAGAAGCATAGTGGATGATTGGATGGACATTTAGGCCATGATAAAACATTCACACAGTTGAGAAGTTCATACTATTAGCCAAGTATGAGGAAATAAGTGATAAAGTTTGTGAATAGATGTAGAATCTGCCAACATGTGAAAGGAAAAAGACAGAACATTGGATTGTATTAACCATTTCCAATACCCAAGAGGCCTTGGGATGCGATAAGCATGGATTTTGTGTTGGGACTGCCAAGAATGCAAAGAGGATTCAATTCTATATTTTTGGTGGTGGATAGATTTTCAAAGATGGCACACTTTATCCCATGCCAAAAGACCAGTGATGCAACACATGTTGCAAATCTGTTTTTCAAGGAAGTTGTGAGGCTTCACAGCCTACCCAGAAGCATCGTCTTGGACAGAGACACAAAATTTGTTGGTCATTTTTGGATAACATTGTGGAAGAATTTGGGGATGGATCTGTCCTTCGGCTAAACTTATCATCCTCAAATAGATGGACAGACTGAGGTGGTAAAAAAAAGTTTGGGAAACTTGTTGAGGAGTATGGTCACTGAGCATCATAACCAGTGGGATCAGATTCTGCCACAAGCAGAATTTGCATACAACAACTCACCAAACAGAAGCACTGGAAAGAGCCCATTCCAGATATTGTATGGAATGCAACCCAGGGGAGTATTCGAGTTGAGAGACTTGGGACAGAGTGAGATCAGAAGTGTTGGAGCAGAAGATTTTGTTGCAGAAATGCAGAAGCTCCATAGCCAAGTCAGAGGACAATTATAGAACTCTAGCCAAGAGTATAAGCACGGAGTTGATCAACATCGTAGAGAACTTCAAATTGAGGTGGGAGATCAGGTTCTGGCACATCTGAGGAAAGAAAGGTTCCCTAGGGAAACGTATAACAAGTTAAAAATGAAGAAGATAGGACCATGTAATATCTTCAGGAAGTTTGATGCAAACACCTATGAGATTGAGCTGCCAGATGATGTGGGCATATCGCACATATTCAACGTTTCAAACCTTTATCCTTACAAGAAAGATCACACAGAGGGATCAGAAGATAAAGATAAGATTCAGTGGGAGAAACAAATGCCTATGGCAGAAAAACCACAGATGGAGAAGATCATCAATCAGAGAATTGGCAAGAAGACCAGGAGGAATACCTATCTTGAATATATGGTTAAGTGGAAGGGACACCCAATAGAGGATGTCAGTTGGGAAAATAAAGTTGATATCTAGAAGAATGGAAAGTCGGTGCAGGAGCTCATGGACAGGATTCCATGAATTTTTATCCAGGGGGAGTATGATGCAGGATCATCGTCAGCGTCATCAGCAATCACGCGTGGCAGGAAATTTCAGCGCTCAAAAATCATTTCAGAATCTCAAACATCGAGAGTTACTGCAAATCCTTTCGGGATTTGATGAAGAACAAAATAAGATCAAATGCTTGGAAGTGGAATGATCATGAGCGATCAGGGATTTTCACTCTGAGTCTCGAATGTAACTGAACTTAGGTAGAAGTTAGGTTTTCGTTTTTGAGGTAGATGAGTAGTTGGGGGGGAACCCTAAGGACCCTCTAAGTTAAATAGAGGTTTTGTACGCCCAATTGAGGTTGTTGCGAGTTAGTAGGAATTTTATGAGTTTTAAATTATTGTTTTGATATTAGTTGTAGCCATTTGTACTTTTGAATGAATATGACAAAGGAAAATTGACCCAAATGCATAGAAATGTTACTGTTTCCAATTCTCTGTTATTGTGTTTTCATAAATGAATGAATTTCATTATGAATGGGTGACATTGTGAATGTTAGTATAAGTTTACATTGTTTCTCTTATGTTGAGTGAGTGCAAGGTGTGCACCCAGATCACAAGGAGTGCGTTGACAGGATCTATTTCAATTAAGAAGCTCAGAAGAGATAGCCTGAAACTTTCCCTTTGCAAGGAGTGCAAAGTGACTATTGCAAGGCGTGCACAGTCATCCACAAGAACCAAGTATTGTGTAGGAATTTGTTGCAAGGAGTGCACAGATTTGGAATTCAGCTAAGTGTCAAAGGGACTCCATAAGGGTCAAAGGAACAAAAGTTGAGAAAGCTTAGAAGGGATAACGCCTTCCAGAATCACAGAGGAGGTCTAAGAAACAGACTCGTGGGAGGAACAAAGATCGAAGCCTTTGAATACCTAAAAATCTTCTAATTCATAAGAGTTTGTAAGCTCAAGAGGGGGAGTGACAACTATCGTCGAATCAGCTGGAGAGGAAGAGATATGGTCATCAAATATCGCGTCCATACGCTCAAAAGAATGTGCAAAGGGGGATCAGATCTGGACCGTTAGATCTAAGTGCGAGGACCAACAGTTGTTGGATCCAGAGGTAGGTGCATGAACTTTAATGTTCTGAAAGTGCATAGGGTAAGAAAACTCATGAAACCCAAGATCGTAATTCAATCGCAGTCATTGGACCACAGAGAGATATAGACCGTCGATCTGAGGAAATCACAGAATCAAGAATCGGGAGAAAAGAGGTGCACAGTCTTCTAACTACCCAAAACGTGAAATCCTAAAACATGAAGGAGAAAGCAGGATCGTCAGATCGTGAGGAAACCAAGATTGTTGATCTGAGGTGAGGAAGTCGTGAGTTCGGATATCAGGAAAAGGGATCAAAGCTACATCGTGAGTTCCTGATACGCAAAATCCCAACACACTCTGAAGCTTGGCCCCAGGTCATAGCTAGAGGTCCTACTAGCGGAAGGTTAAAGGGAGGGCTAGCACCTAGAGGAATTGTCGATCAGGAAATCAGAAATCGTGAAGTTGGGTTTGGCTCATGTACAATCACTCGAGGTCTAATATTTTGAAACGCCTTTTGGGTTAGGCATGTGGTCACAGTTGTTGATCATGTGAAGGAAACTCACGCTTAGTGCTTGTTCGCACGGGCTAAGTTACACATAGGACCTGTTGATATTTCATGAGGATTCCAGCAAGGAATCAAAGATTTGTTCTAGCTTGAATATTGAGAAGATCCAGTGATCGGGAGCTCAGCAGACCCCGCTGAGGTGGGGGAACTGCATCAAGCGGGCTCCTATATTTTCAACTTGAAATCGATAACCAACAACAAATATCATGCACACAACTTTGTATCAGATCCATCTCTACAAAGTGAAGACACCTATGAAGATAATCTCTAGCAACAACACTGCATACACACCTTGACAACAAACATGCATATCATCTCAAATAAATTATAAAAAAAAAAGAACAAAGGTATGTCTCCATCATCAAAACTTAAGCTAAAACATTAATAGTCATAGTCATAACCCAAATTCATAATCATTATAAATATAAAATCCACATCACACATTGAGGTGGACCTCGAATATTCACTTAGGGTGAGATATATAAATTTTTGGTGAGGTAATTAGTGTCCATTAAGCATTTGTGCCAACCATATCATCAAATTGGGATAATGTATCATGTTGTGAACTATGAAAACCAGTTGAATTATCAAAGAGAAGGCACCTGAAACTGACAAAGGATATAATCTCACAAACAAAAGTCCACACATGTTATAATGTGATAAGACAACTAAAGCAAAGCTCGAAATAGTCTACCATGGTAGGGGTACACAACTACAAAGTTGGGTTAGACTATTACAAAGCAGGGTTACGTGGTGCAAAGTTAGGTTACACTAATGTAAGTTATATTTTGTAAAGAGGTTGGTTCCCAAAAATTGAAACATGAAGTTTTCTCCAATTGCATGTCTCAGAAGTTGAAACCTAAAAATCATATCTTAGAAGTTGATTGTTCTCATAATATTTTCCATTTTTTTTAAACTTGAAGTGTGATAACTTGTCCTCAATTTTTTTTTCTCGTAAGTTTTTCATTACCATGTTCAAAAGGCTTGTCCTCAGAAATTCACTAAACCTAAAGTTTTTTTCCATTTCCAGTTTCGAAACCTTTCTTAGAATAGAAGTATGAAAACACGAACTTTATTTTACCATTCTCAAGAAGCATGTTCTTAGAATTTTTTTGAAAACCTTAAATGTTTTACCATTCTCAAGAAACCTATTATGAGAATGTAATGTACCTAGATCCCACGTTGAGCCACATTACAAAACCAAATCGACATAACATAACTCTAATACCATTTTTTAAATGAACATGTGCAACATGATAAATACACTCATGAAACTAATCATGAAAATGTTTATAGCTGCACATTGTTAAGAATACACATTATTCAAATGCAAAAACACAAAATAATTCATAGCAACTAAACATCACCTTAAAATAGTAAATAAACATAGTGGCCAGAACATTTATCTTTATGAATGTTTAAACAACCAAATGCATACATAGGATATTCCACCCAACCCTATGCATTTTTTCACCAATTCTCTCTATAATAGGCCACCCCCGAACTAGGGATATGAGTCCACAAGGATGAATACGATCATATGGAAAGCTATAGTCCACACAAATAACCCAATATTGTTACGAGGAAAATCTCTCTATTACTAGGGGTAAACCACAACAGATGGAAATGACTGTAGAAATCAGCTCTAGTCTCAGATACGTTATATAAACAAATATGCTAGCAAGACAAGATAAAAGGCCTACCTCATCCAAACATTCGATGAAGTCCACCGTTGAGCACTTGACTCAAAGAAATAAACCTACAACTTGTCCTCAACAACCAACAAACGCAAGCATATGGTGATATAATATATAATCTTAGCACATTTAATAGCATAATCCATCAACATTCATAATAAATACGCCCATGGAATAACTTATCCAGGTGGATATTGGTGGTCGCCCACCTATTCCAACTGGCTCCTCGTGTCCATTTTTTATTTATCACGTCTTTCTGTACTACTTTATAATTGTGAGTTCCACACTTTTGGTGTTGTTTGAAGCCTCACACATTCTCTAGGTGGATATGAGTGGCCTCTCACCTAATCCAACTGGATTATTTTGTATGTTTTCATGTCAGCACATCTTGTTGTACTTCCAGGGCTGTTTTGGGGCCCTAAACGTTTTTTTCTTGAATCGTCGCAGTTAGACTGTGGATGAAGTCAAAGTATGATGGAGGAATGTGTATTTCTATGAAATACCTTTCCAACAAGCTATCGCGCGCCTAAAACGGAGGTCGTATGCAAAAGTTACGACCCTAGGAAGTTGAGGTACCAAATTACACCAACTTACCCATAGGGCCCACATGAATTTTGGTGTTTCACCTTCTAGGGTTAGGTTTTTGGTTGTATAGGGTTTTGGCATTCATGAGTAATATGAAAAGGGCCTCTGGAGCCTCATTGTATTCCATTTTTCTCAGATGGATGCACGTAGCAGCCACATCTCTTCTCAGAGATAGCTACCACCATTCGAGCAAGTTTCAGTTCTGCAGTTTTATAGTTTCAGCCTATTTCATTATTTAATAGAAGATATTTTTCACTGAATATTTGTGTTATTCTTCCTATCTCTGTGTTTATTGTATTCATTATGTTAATCAATTTGTTTCGCTCCTAAATCTAGATCAGTGGTATCATAGTAGTATGCTCTTCATTTATTTTTCTTCATGCATGTCCCTGACAAGGTCTAGGTACAAGAATTTGGGACTCGAACCAACCGAGCCATTACCAGATCGGTCGCGTTGAGCCCGACAACAACCCATGGGATATGAAAAGAAAGATGATGCAGCAGGAGATCCTATTAAAATGTTGCTCGAGGAAGCCCTCATGTGACAAAGGAACGAAATGATGGACAACTTCGCGCAGATCCTTCGACGATTGCTCACGGGAGAAGCATCTTCATCAGGCGGCCATGAAACCCCCTTCAAGGTACAGGTAAATTTTAATATTCCATTATTTTAAGGACTGATAGATGCGGATTTTGTAGATAAATGGTTGAATCTACTCAAAGGATATTTTTCGGTCCACAATTTTTCCGATCGGGAAAATATCACTTTTGCACTCCTCAAGGTCGTTCCCCATGTTAAAGACTGGTGGGATACTTACTCTGAGAAAAGGGACATGGGGGAATATACAATTTTTGTGGTGTCCCCTACATGGGATTTTTTCTGGGATTCCATAAAAGAATAGTACTACCATGTTGGAAGCTACGAGGACCAGTACACCAGATGGACCACCCTACGTTAAGAAAGGGATCAAACAGTACCACACTTCACCAATATTTTCCATACACTCCGCACCAAATTGGGTATTAAATATTTTGAGCATCATCTGGTACTCAAATACCATGGTTGTTTGTATAGATACATTCAAACAAAAATGGAGTTTCTGGACATCACCTCATTGGGCACAAATTATAGATACGCTGTCAATATCGAGCAGAAATTTAAGCAGAAAGGACGAGAGTTTGGATCTACAAACCCCTCACAGGCAAAGTAGGGTAAAGGCAACCCCAACCCACACAGCAGGGGACCAAGTCATGATGGTCGTCCTCGGGATAATCCATCCAAGCCACAACACAAGAAAGGAAATGAGAAGACAAAGAAGGTTATGGGAAAATGGTGTGAGTACCATAAAAGTCATTGGCACAACACCGACGAATGTCGCTCCAAGCAGTCCCTCGTGGCTGAGTTGAAGGCTTCCAAGTTAGAGGTTGATTCTAATTTTGAGTCAAATCCTGAAGGAGGGAAGCGGGTTATCGATGTTAAACCCAATCCCACGGTTGCTACTGCCAAAGTCCGACCAAGCAAACCAGAATAACCAGAGGAAGGGGAATGCCTCTTTCACTCGCAGATGTGGGTCAAGGGGGGCTCCGATTCACTTCATTGTCGACAGCGGTAGTTAGAAGAACTTGATTTCAGTAGAGGTCATTGTTGACGATTAAAATCGCAACGAAGTTTTGCCCGCAAAGTGTTGCTAAAGCCTATTATTATAAAAGATAAATAATACTAGTAGGTGGGACCCCCCTGTAGATTGGAGATCAGTTCTGGTGCTTAATGTTGTGCTACTGTTCGACACTACTTGCATGGTGATATAATCTTGGTTGTTGGCGATTGAGAAGGCATGCTCTGTGTTTTCTGCTGCTCTAGGATCAAGTTTTATTTTACAATGGCCTATGTTATCCTTGTTATTATTGCTATTTGGTATTGGATCTATTACTAGGAGACCTACACAGTAAACATGTTAGCAATGGCATACACAAGCAATTGGAAAAGACAAAAAAGCAATATAAAAGCAAAGGGAAGAAACTAAAACTATGCTATATACTATACTACATGCATCAATTTTTATTGATTTGTTGTTATCCTAGCTACTAAGTTAATAGCTATGCGGGTTTTTTTTTTAGTTATATAGTTGATATGCATGGTGATTATGTTATGGCATAAATTGATGTGGATCGCGTTATTGGTGATAATTCGATACATGGGTTATTGGATTATATAGTTGATATGTAATATGGTCAAGTTGGAAATGGAATGTATGATGTGGGTGGCGCGTTTGATAAGTAATAGATGCCATTTTCGATGCATAGTTTAAATGAATGGATGTTGAATTAATGGTTGGATTGTACTAATGAATTAATAGACTATGGTTGGAGGCAACGTGCATTTACTGCACATCACCCTTAATCCTTTTGTTGGCTGCCACCCTAGTTGGGCTATTGTTCAACCTTGTTGTTGTGGTTATGCTCCAATTTCTTAGCAGAGAGGAATCGCTTGGCCAACTTGCATTTTAAGGTGTTTTATTACAGGTATGTCTTTTTTTGTCCATTCATGAGTCTTCTCTGGTTATGAAATTACTATTGTCTCAGGTGTATTGGTTTGTGCTTTCTTTAAGTATTGCAACTGTGTAAAATTGTGATTTTGGAATGAAGCGTTGATGGTTTTCTCTGCAATAATGTTGAAGTCATAGTGTTATTGGTCATCCTGGGTGTTAGCAGCCATAAGGGCTCTATGTTATCCTTGTTGGTTTAGTTGGAGGGTTTTTGTTTGGTCTTGGGTTGTTTTTTGTCCTCATGCATTCATATTGTTGTATCCAGTCTTTGGCTTTTATGGGTTTTAATGGTTGGAAACACTCTGTGTCACTGTGTTTTGTTCACTTGAGAATTGGTTTGTTTTCACCACTAAGGGTCGTGCAGTGGGATATTTTGTTATTTCTCAGCCTTGTCTCCACTTCAGCATGTGGTTGTATGACTGAAGAGCCACGAGGTTTATACCCTGTGTGTGTTAAGTATCATTACCATGCTGAATTGGCGCCTCACTTTTCTATTATAGCCCTCCTGTCGCGAGATTTGTTACTTGTACATGAATAAGTTGTGGTTCTCTCTATGTATGCACCGTTGGTCTTGGAGGTTTTCACCATTGAAAGGAGTTGTCTCTAGATTTCCCTGTATTGGCCATAGAGAAAACCCTTAACTCTACAGGTTTGAGGGTTGATAGAGAAGATTGGCGTCGCCTGTCGGGCTTACTACTTGGTGATTGTTGGATGGTTGTGGATTGTCGAAAAAATTGAGTACAGGCTCGCCCAGTTGGTTATGTGACAATCGTGTTGGTTTTGGTATCTAGTCACTGCTTGTGTTATTACAATGGGTAAACCTCGCATTGTTAATTGGACAGTTCAAAATACACAGTCGCCCTCCTTGTGTTTGATAACCCAATATTGTTTTAATTGAGAAAGTCACAAGCCTCGCTTCATGTCGATGCGTGGGTATGTGTGGTTGCCACAGCATTATAGGTCGGTTGTTGATTGTTATGACAGTCCAAGGATAGGCTCAGCATTGAATTGGTTTATTAGAGATTGGGGTTGATACAGAGTCACTATCTTTTGCATTGAAGATTATTGGGATGTTAAACTTGGCATTGGTTACAATTGCTTAATGATGCTCGCACATAATGCATTTGTATGTGTGGTGTTCCTACACCACGAATAAATGGTCATTGTAACTATGATTTTTTCTTTGGGGCCAAATGGTTATTGCAACCCGGACGACTGTAGCAAATCCATCCACTGTATGCGTTATGATTGTTTGATTGTAGAATTAGGGATGAGCCTGAGTTTTACACAGTATGGTTGATTGCAGTTTGATTAATTTGAAGTAGTATTGTATTAGATTGATAGCTCGGCACGATGGGTTGAATTAATACTGTGACTGTGTGTTTAGAATTGTAAAATGGGAATGTCACATCGTGGTGTTTTGGGTGGATGCCCATTATGTATGATATGGATAATTTCGGGTTGCGCACTCAGAGATAATCACAGAGTTTTAAGCATGACTTTGTTACAATTTGATTATTGTATTATGAACTCGGGCATGTTGTTGATACCTCGTTGTGTTGGATGGATAGCCCAACATTTTGATTATTTAGAGTCATGTTGAATTGGGCTTGTACAGTGACAGAATTACACTTGCATGATTGAATTATTTTGTGCATAGCATGTGTTGGAATGGTGGTTGTTGTCTATTTGTGTAAATGACGATCAAGGTTTTTGCAATTTAAATCTGGATTATTGGGTTGGTTTCCCACTATGTATGTTTAACAAATATCATGCATTTTAAATGACAGGCCCAATTACAGTAATAGTATAACTTCATTGCAATTTTGAAACACGACTTTTGAGTGTATTTGATGATTGAATTAATGTGTGGGCAGTGGTTGATTTTGATGATTAACAGAGCAAAAATGGTTATTATTACACATTTGAGAATTGTTATAAATAAAAGGAACAAAACTCCCTTACAAATTGTTGTGGAATGCATAGTGTCTTGTTGATGGCATTGTGTTAGACATTTGACTATGAACAACGAACTAGTTAATACACACTAATTGTTATTGGGTCATAATGATCATTTGGTTGGTGTATGTCCTTTTGACAGAATGATTATATGGATTACTTGATTAATTTTATGAACAATACCCGCTCTCATTCCCCCACCATTATTTTTCTTTTCACTAATTACAACCATATCGCCTTCCCACATTCATTTTTCACTCCCTGTTCTAAAATTGATTATAGTCAAGAAAAATTATGTGTTGAAGCAGTTGGCAGTAGCAGTGTCTTGGTTGAACTATAGTGATGTTTTCTTTGGTTTGCAGTTGATTGTTGTTGTCTTTGAGTAGTAATCATATTTTTCCCCCTTTCATCATATCATGTTTCACTTAATACAAACCCCTCACATATCCCAGGACCCTTTATTCACCCCCTGCTCATTGATAAATAGTAAAACAATTTGTATGGATTGGATTGCATGAGTCTGATACATTGTTGAGCCAAATCTATTTCATATTTTTAAGAGTTGTCATATATGGTTATTTAAAATACTATTTGATAATCAATTGCGCATGCAGGAATGAGTTTTTTCATCCGAGGTAGCCATGGCTGAGGAAACTGAGGGAGAGGTAATTGGAACAAAGGCCCAGGTTATCCATACATTTTGATGTTGACTCACAGAGCTTGGCTAGTTGTTTCAAGTCAACTTTTTCAATTGAATTGGGCAAGGAGTGGTCCAACCCAAGCCCAAAAGGCCTCCTTTACAAGTTCTGCAAGCCCCTAGTATCCATGTGCCTCCTCACATCTCATTGCAACCCGAGGTTCCTGAAAATGATGGATGGTGAGATATTGTCCACCCAGCAGTCTCCCAACATCATGGCTGGCCTAATTTATCCCTACCTTCTCCTTCACCTATTAACCCCATTGTCAAAGATACTCCCCACTCACCAGTGCAATCCTCTCATGCTAGAAAAAGGTTGAAAACCGAGGCCCACCATGCCCTTGACAAAGGAAAATCCATTGTTACCCCTTCCTCACCCTCCAATGGCTCTGACAAATCTGTGTCTTCCCAGATGCATTTGAGGGACGATTGTTCCCACGTGATCAGTGAGATTAGGCCTAAGGGCTCAGCGCATCCAAAGGAAAATTCAGGAAAATCAAAGGGTGACAGCAGTAATCAAGGAAAGATTGCATCACAAAGTGGGAAATATGGCTTTTGAGTTTTTATTTTTATCTATTGTTGATGACAGTTGACTTCAGGAAACTTTGGACAGCATGTTTTATTTTTGGTTACATGAGTAATATTTTTTTTAAATAATTTCAAATATCATGAGTTGAATTGTCAAATGTGAATATGTGGATGGGAGTCACAAGGAGGTGCATTTTGTTTAACTAAATAGTTATGTTATGATTGTTATGAGCTAAAGGGAGTCACAAGGGGTACCACCTACTAGTTATTATTTATTTATAACCCTTATTATGATTATTACTTTTCCCCCTAACTAAAGTTGGTTGAGTCTTTTAATTAACTTAACTAATGAGTTGGTTGAACTACTTCAACCAATTCTAATTTGTTTAAAAGCAAAAGGAAAGGGAGGAACAAGAGGAGGATAGAAGCAGAAGCATACTAAGGTTTTCTCTTTGAGTTTATGTTGAGATAGTTTAGTTTCCATTCATTCATTTATTCATCACAAGCCTAATTCTATTTTATGATAGCAGGGTCTTATTGTAGATAGCAATATTCAAGGTTGAATTACATCATTCAGACACTTGTTTTTCAGAGGTGTTGATCTATCTTTGATAGTCTATGTAGACTTGTTTGTTTGTGAATTAGTTTTCATGACTGACAAAGGCTATTGTGCAGAGTCGAGTGGACAGCAATCTGTGGCAAGTTGATCCAGCTTTTAGAGTTCAGTTTTTGGTTTTCTATCAGAGGTCCTTTTGTATTTTGTATGTTCCATCGGGGATGTCTAAGTTTGACTTTGGTCCAAAATTTATGTATGAGATTTTGTAAAGAAAATGACTCTTTGGTGAATTTGAATGAAATAAAGGATTGCTTTATGTCTCATATGTATTTATTATCATCTTGGTAACTTTACTTCTATCTTTTCATTTATTTCAGCAACTGATATGTTCAGAAACTTACATAAAAAGTAAATTTCCAGCAAGCTTTTTATGGATAAAAGACTAGCCTAAGCACTCGTAATTAACACTTGTGAGTTAGGATGTTATTTTTGTTGGCTATAAACATAGGGTGATATTCCTGTCTATTTTGCTTTAGCCAAGAAAAATCTGAAAATGCTTGAATAAGATCATTTCATATCTTTTCCTCAACAGTCGTCAAGCGCCTGAACCTGCCAATGACACTGCACCCGCAGCCCTACACCATCAGTTGGATTTGTCAAGGAAGAGATCTTCATGTTAGCCAACAGTGCCATCTACCCTATGGCATCAAGCCTTTCAAAGATGAGGTACTGTGTGATATTGCTCCCCTTGAAGTTTGTGATGTTCTTTTAGGACAACCGTATTTGTGGAAGCGTCATGTTGTGTATGAGTCTAGACCCCACAGTGTTATTATTACTTCGGGTATAAAATTGTCCAGGATCCCAGAGGTGGAAATGCCTACTTTTTTTCTTTAATCTCTGCTAAGCAATGCAGTAAGGTCATTTCACAGACCAGGAAGTTTGTCTTCTTTGTGATCTGTGCTCATAGTAAGGAAAAGGTCATCGCCACATCCATGGCCTCTACACAATGCCTCTCTTTGTAGCGGAAGCAAGTGGATGGGATCATAGAAGAATACAGAGACATCTTCGTCTCACCTATAGGGGTACCGACACACTGTCAAGTCAAGCATCCAATTGATATGGCCCCCGATGCACCTCTACTTAATGGAACAGTCTATCGATGCTCGTTGTTGGAGAATGAAGAAATCATGCTTCAGATCCAAGAGCTTCTTCAAAAGGGGCACATCAGACCCAGCTCCTCCCCTTGCGAAAGCCCGATTGTACTGGTACAGAAGAAGGATGGGACTTGGTGACTCTGCATTGATTACAGAGCCTTAAACAAAATCACGGTCAGGAAATGCTACCCCATTCCCAATATTGATGACCTTCTTGACCAAATAAGGGGGGGGGGGGGGG